>JAGDQP010054153.1:0-13402 GCA_022664845.1 Lepisma saccharinum
GCGTGACTGAGTGTTAATATCACTGTCCCCACTAGTAAGTGTGTTTTGTTCATCCTGGCACGAAACACGATTAACATTCCGGTCAATAGGATGAGAAATGGAGGGGCGATTATTTGGATAACGATTCTTGCTATTATATGAAGGGTTTTGATAGCTGTCCTTCCCACCACGTGACTCATAACTCATATTGTTGAGTGACTCGAGTCTTTGGACACATGAGACAAATTCCGAGAACCTCGTGTGCTGCGTTGCTACGAGATAATTCTGGAAGCGAGAAGGAAGCAATGGTATCAGAGAGGATATGATTTCTGTCTCTGTGATACTTGGGGAAAGGGCCTTCATATCCTGAAAACGATTGACAATGAACGACTCTACCGATTTATGCTTTGCGGGCGAGAAGCGTTCCGTGCGCAAAGTAGTGAGGCGATTAGCTACGACGAATGTGTTCTGATAGTGACTGGTTAAAGCTTGTTTGAACTCATCGTATGAATGAATTTTGTGCCTATGCAAAGCAAACCACTTTGCTGCATCTGCCGTCAGACAGAAACACAATACGTCCATGTATTGTGACGGCGGCACACCAAGAAAATTCATTTCTTGTTCAAATTGGTACAAGAAAGCGGAGGCTAATACACCGTTATGTGCTCCAGAAAATTTAGTTAATAACTTTACATCCGAAAATTTGAGGTGTGTAGTGAACGATCCCGGTACCCTGCTTTCCGGTTCGCGATCCGACCGTTCACTTCCGTACGTTGCGCCAGGTGCCGGTACAAAATGGGGACCTGAGGGATCTGTCAATGAAGATGACGCAACATGAGGAGCGAGTGTGTTCGAAAGGACATTCCTGCTTGCGTAGCACTGATTGACTCGTGAAGAATCGACAGCGTCCGGCCGGAACGGTGAACGAGAGAATCGTTCATTCGTTCCGAACAACGAGTTACTTTCCGCAACGTTACTTTGACTAATCGGCACAGGACTCGTTTGCTCTGCCGAACGGCGACGATCTATTCTTTCATGTGCAAAATCACGTACGAAACTGGGTTGAGTATGTGAAAATTGAAAATGCACGCTACGCTCGCGTGGGCTGTTACTTAACGATTCGTTAAGGACGGTACTGCGAGAAACTCGTGACTCTAAAATCTGTAGACGTCGGTTCGTGGAATCAAGATCTCGTTTACACACGCCGATTTCCTCAGTCACCATGATCTGGACATTTTCCACCTGTGTCGTCAGATCACTGACTGCTGCATCCACGTATTGTGACATTTCCGATTCACTCGCAGTGAGATCATTTTGGAACCGTTCTAATAGAGTATTTGTTTTCAACGCAAACGCACGATGCGTAGTTCGGATGTTATTCAAGTCAGTCTGAACGGAACCGTAATTAGCATTAACTAAATCTTGTACTGTGATTACACGAACATCCGTCGCATCTTGAGCGAGGGATAGTTTGTCTTGTGCAAGTTTCAGATTGTTGAACTGAGTCAACAGCTTATCTTGAGAACTTGAAACCGATGCGATCTCCTTGCGCAACGTGGCGTTTGAATCAGTTACTTCTTTGCGAATTGAAACAATGTCAGTATTAACCGACTCCACTTTTGCTGTTAGTTCACTGCGTATGGTAGCCAAATTACTGCTGACCGAATCTACCTTAGCAACGAGTTCGTTATTTATCGAGTCTACTTTTGCTACGAGGTCACTGTTAACGGAATCGACTCGCAATGAAAGGTCGCGATTCGCAGAATCGACTTTGGCAGTTAGCTCATTTTGAACTGAATCGATTTTGGCCACTAACTCCTGCTTCATGCCTCCCAATTCACGCTGATTTTGTTCCAAACCTGAATTGAGATCTTTGCGCAACTCTAAAAAAAGAGATCGAATATTGTCCATGTCCATGCTTGCGACTAATGTACCGCTCCTGAGGAACATGAACTGTAGAGTGCAAGAAAATGGATAGGGAACACAGAGAATCGATTACAGCTAATAATGGCGGCGCAATAAGCAATGAACGATGTGCAGACAAATAAGTAATTAATACATCTGACTTACAAACACAGAGTGGGTAAAACTTTATAACACGTACTCAATGATAATGCAATAAGTATTGAACGACATGGGTACAATGCACTCGTAAGTCTTCTTACTTGCAACACGCGTGGTGTGTAAAACTGTATAATACGTACTCACTATGATGACGCAATAATGACCGACATGGGGACCGAAAACACGCAGTACTTCTTTACTTACAAACGCGTGGGTAAAAAAAGTATATAACACGGACTCCTAATGCAATAAGAAATAAGCAACGTGAGGACGGAACACACGTTATACCTGTTTTTTTTTTAGAAACGTGCCGTGTGCAAAACTGTATAATACGTATTCACCAAGGTGACGCAATAAATAATGAGCGACATGGGGAGCGAAAACACGCAATACTTCTTTACTTATAAACGCGTGGGTAGAAGTATATAACGCTCTCACAATGATTCACTTGTACTCTAAAATGCCGATACTGTCATATTCAACAAGTTAATGTAATAACTTTACACACACGACACCTGCCAATCCCAGCTATTATTAACTAATTACACACATAATGTCTTTCATATAAAGCAAACTACACGGTAAAAGTGTAGAATACTGGCCCATTGGAATCTGCGCTACACCTAGAAAAGAAACACAAGATACATGCACTTTCTTGTTGACGGGAACGCTGCTCAACCTTGGCTCCTGTACCTAAAAGGAAAAACAGTGCGTGCACACGACTTCCTGCTGCGCCTGCTCGGTATCCATCTGTACTACACCTAGAGAAAAATAACTGCGTGCGCGACTTTCCCTTTTTTTTTTTTTACCGGTAAACTGCTTCACTATAGGACTTAAAACATACGCCGTGCTTTGTACCTAGACAAAGGAAAACCACTCTAACACACACGTATTTACTGTACCATGCTGGGGATTGCCACAAATAACTTGAACATAAGCAAAAAAATTCATTATAACTAAAATGAACTATAATAATGAGTACGTACGGAACTCTTCACAGCGAAGCATGCTTTCCGTGCCACGTGGTTGGGGACAAAGGCAATTCTTTAGCAAACGTAGACGAAACAAATAGTTTGTGTAACTGGACATAAGACTGCTCAAATCATCCTGCACAAGGGAACACATGCGAATAACACTCGAAAATGGTCTACCATGCAAGCTCTCGAACACGTGGTCGGAGATGGCAAAACTTTACAACCTGCACTCGGTGCACAACGGGCGCGGGAGACTTAGTGTGAGTTACGAATTACCTTTTAACATTATTGGGGGTGCCTAACACTAAGAAAGACTAAATAAACTGAGTCTCATAATCTTGATATTATGCGCGTTCCCTTGTAAAACGGTACAAAGACAGTTGTACAAGGGGACAGACATAAATTGCCTTAGGTAGCGCAACTCGACGTAATAGCCTATTAGCAAAAAAAATCACCCTTTTCAACAAGGATGGAGGCACGCTGACCAGCAATGATCCCCCCGCGCACGGAACAAGAAAACACACTGAATCAACTAGAAATTTAGAATTCATAAATATATTATAACCAATATCTACAAAATATTTGCATATACATGGTGATGTGGTATTAAATTGATTAATGAAAGGTGAAGATAGTTCACATAAAGGTGAAGGTAATCACACCACGTGAAGATAGTTCACTATTTACCACTTAACCTCCTACATTCTTCATGTACTCCATTCTTCATGTATTCCATTCTTCATGTATACACCGCTCTGCTTCAATGGAAGTCTTTATAATGATATTTTGCACTCTTTAACACTTAACACTCGAGGTACGTTTACACTGAGAGTTCTCTGTTACGTCCTACTACCACGATGGTCACTTGAAAAAGAGATTGAGATTATGTCGCCAGATGGCGTGGTCTAGTTGATGGCAGTGGTGCCAGTTCCAATACGTCCCCCTGGTGACCGGTTGTTACCCGCACTTACCCAGGGTAGTACCTAGAACTTGTGGTGGGGGCAACCGACCACACTACTGAGTAAATTTTCTTGAAGGAAAGGCCGAAAATAACTTTGGAATATTGTAAGAAATGCACAGGAGATTTCAGCAGCTTTCCTCTAGTTCGCCGCCATCTTGCCAATCTCCATAACTGGATGTAAAACTAAAATTTGAGGGGCTAGCAACAGCAGGATTTAAATAGAGTTTTGCAGGGTTTATATAGATATTTAATCGTAAATATTTTTAAATTGGGTTGTGAGAGATTTCAGCGAGTGACACGTCCAAATTTAGTGGGAATCTGTCAGAATTCCTGATAATTGCTGCTTATAGCATGATGTTAGCTTCTACAAACTGTTATAAAATTCTATATATATTTTATAAACGAACTAAGGCAGCAATCAACTTACCTCGCAGAAGAGGCTCAAATTCGATAACATTTGAACACAATTGTATATTTTGATGAATTTGTTTAACTCCAAGGGTTGCTTGTTTTTCAATATTCGTGGTCCAAGTAACACTACGAAGTAAATGTAGAAGAATACAATGGCCCAAGGGATGAATGGAGGCTCAACAAGAAACCAGCTCTTTGTTCTTGTATCTGCCAAAGAAAACAAGTAACGTATAAAAATAGAAAACACTTAGGGCTGATTTTCATGAAAGCTTGCGTTGCTTGCGATTTGGCTGAATAGCTAATTGAAACACGTGTTTCAATGGTCTTGCAATAAAACACGTGTTTCAATTAGCTACTCACCCAAATCATAAGCAACGCAAGCTTTCATGAAAATCAGCCCTAACAAAACTTTTGGTCTTCATATCAGTAGGATTCGATGAACAGACTAGTGACATTCCAGAGGTATTGTAACAACGTCAGGCTGCGGTCTCGCTGTGCATGGCCAAAATTTAGTAGAGTGCCAATTACACAAAATTTAAATATGGTTACGCTAATTTGGTTAAATATATAGGCCTACTAGTTATTAATTAAGAAACATAAGAAAAGGTAAAACCTGGGTTTTACAAGCTGATAATTTTCATTTTAAGTCTTTCCCACTCTTTTAAATTCTGGCTGCGCATAGCAAGATGGCAGTCTGTTGTCTGACGTTCTTACGTTCGGATTCCTTTGTTTTTATTTTGGCCTATCCTCAAATTCTAACAACTTTGGATAAGTAAATTACGTCACGTCTGTTGCAACCTGTAGTTATTTCTATAAACGTTGGCTTGGAGGAGCTATTGATCTATGCGTTTGTGTTATTTAAGCTACGACACTGGAGTCCTCGAATACTATCTAAAGTCAGACGCAAAAGAACACATTTACGGTAACTTCGTTTGCTCAATTTCAGTTTAATCCGAAATGGGCTAGGCTGCACTTGTTATTCTTGTGTGATCCGTTTTTGAGTTATACCTTAATTATTACAAATAACTTATGTTAAATATTAGTTACAGGATGTGCTATTAGGTCTATATGTGGAGTCCAATATGTGCATAATTCAAGGGGAAAAGCTGAAGTAGAACTGAATGTATGCTCCAATTGGATGAAACTGAAAAGGAACAAACGAGACAAAATGTGTCCTCTGATGTCTAGTATTACACACTAAGTGAGCAATTTTGCATCGTTACTTACAGCTCAATGTTCTACAATAAAAAAATGTTACTGAACACAAAAAGAATGTAGGATGGGAAGAAAGAGAAAACAACACGAAGAAGGCATTGAGCTAACATTTCGTCCACTTTCAGTCTCATCCAAAATGAACAAAACTTTCAGTTCTAACTTAGAGTTTTACGCATTCTTTGGGTGTGAAGTAAGTTTTTTTTTTAAATTAAGGTCTTTTAGAGTACTGGTTTGTGCATAGAACAGCACATCTCACAGGTAATGTTTACGTTATATTCAAGTTATTATACATTTATTAAGAGGTCCGTGCAGAGATAACAAATTAAAATATCTAGTTGAACCGAAAATTTGGTCCATAATTTGTTGGAATTCCATGTTGGGCCTGGAAAAACCTAAAAAAGCCTGGAATTCAAACAGAAACCTGGATTTTTTAAAAAGCATTTGCCAGAGATGTTGGGTACCGGAAATATTGTGGGTACCGGAGATATGATGGGTACCGCATACAAAATCAGTACTGCTGTCTTGCAGTTAGTAGAGGGTTCTACAAATGCTATGGGAAGATAACCCCGAACAAAAAAAAAACTGGTGAAGGAACCAGCTTCACTATTGCTGCTCTGAGGCTGAAGATAAATGACATCGGCAAGGCTCAGAGATGGACATAGGGCAACTTTTTTGTTTGGCCTTACTGTGAGGTCGTAGAGCTGCCAACTCTACATTGCCAAATTATGTCAAGAAATAGTAAAAAATGTTTCTAGGGGTTTTCCTCGGGTAAAATATTCCGGAAGTAATAGTCCACCATTCGAATCTCCGGGCGGGAACTACTTCAGGCGATCCAAGAACAGGATTTAAAGTATATTAGGATAGGAACATACAAACTTTATACCAAACGGACGCTCTTCAGACGGTAGCACGCGAGACTGAGAAGTAGGATCTGGACATACTAGTGATACAGGGTCCGGTCGGTGGGTCAAGATAGCATTCGACAGAGCAAGTACACTTTCTACTACGGGGGAACTCAGTCACACGAGTTTGGAACTGGATTCCTCATTAAGAACAGTATCGTTTCAGCAGTCCAGAATGTAGAGTTCGTGAACGAAATACTATCCTACGTTACGATACGCACTCGATGATGAAAGACCGTTTTAATAAATGACCGAGCAAGCTAATGATAACGGCAAAGATACATTTTACCAAGAGCTAAATAGGTTGTTCGACCGATTACCGAAGTATTATGCGAAAATTGTGTTGGGGGATTTCAACGCAAATGTAGGGAGGGAAGAAAGTTTTAGAACTACTATAGGCAAATACAGCCTTCACGAAAAGAGCAACAACAATGGAGAAAGATGCTCACCTTCACGATATTGAAAGATCTAACAGTAAAGAACACTTGCTTTGAACACAAAGATATACACATATCTCCGGATGGCAAAACACACAAGAAGATCGATCACGTATTAGTAGATAGACCAAGACATACCAACATAATGGGTGTTTGGGGGTACAGAGGAGCGGAAGGCGACACCAACCATCAATTAGTGATCACAAGTGAGAGAAAAGTTGTGCATCGCAACCAGGGAAAGCAGAGGAAATTCGAGGTAAAGCTATTAGATAATCCGGGTGTAAAGACGGTTTACCAAATCGAAATCCCAAATAGGTTCTAAATCTTAGCCGACTTAAGTAATAATAAAAATGACATTAGTAATAGTAATGACATTGATGTGAGTAATAATGTGGGAGGCAAATCGCAGCACAAAAACGTGTAGGTGAGAGGAAACGACAGAAAACCAAGTCTTGGTTTGATGAATAATACTTGATGAGGGATAAAAGCAGGCAAGACAGCAATGGCTAAACAATAAAACCGAAACAAACGCAAACCACTACAGTAACACGAAATGTAACGCCATACGCGAGTTTAGAACCAAAGCGAAACTATCTGACGCAGAAGATTCAGGAGACAGAGGAAAACTGTAAGTCAAATAACGTTAGAGATCTGTACAAAGGAGTAAACTCGTTGAGAAAAGTTTACCAGACTAGATTAGGAATGACTAGAAATTAACGTGGAGATCTTCAGGCGGATCCGACTAAAATTCTCGACGTATGGGAAAGCTATTTCGATTCTTCTTAATATACACACCGGAAAACGAACGGAGGAATTTCAAATCCATACCACAGAACAGTGGATACCCAAACCTAGCGAGATTGAAGTCGAAATTTTGAAATAGAAATTGAGAAATTTCAAATCACGAAAGATTGACAGCATGCTAGCCGAATTAATTAAAGATGGAGGAACCGCACTAATGAAGGAACTACATAAATTGATAAACGCTATATGGAGAAAAGAGGAGCTCCCAAAGGAATTGAAAACCTCAGTAATAGTTTTGATTTACAAAAATGGCGATCAATCTGACTGTAATAATTACCGCGGAACCTCTTTACTTCCAACATGCTATAAAGTGTTCAGTAATATCCAGTACATACGTCTCAGCGTATACGCAAATGAAATAATTGGAGATCACCCATGCGGATTTAGAAAAACTAGATCTACGTTGGACAAATATTAGAGAAGAAGTGGGACTACAATGAGACTAGATTGTTAATAGATTTTAAGAAAGCATATGACTATCAAAAGCGTAACACTGTACAATATTCTGGTGTACAATTTGAAATTCCCAAAAAACTTGTTCAGTTAGTAAGGATGTGTCTCAGCAGAATACGTGTAGGAAATAATATATCAGATGGTTTCAAGATTCACAGCGCGTTGAAACAAGGGGGGAAGTCTTGTCACCATTACAGTTTAACTTCGCTTCAGAATATGCGATTCTAAAAATAAAAGAGTACAAAAAGGGACTAACATTGAATGGTTTAAGCCAACTGTTCGTATACGCAGATGATATAGATTTAATAGGGGACGATATAGATGAGAGGCGTCATTTAGGGGGTAGCAGAGGGGCAATTGCCCCCTCTGAGTTTGAGAATATAAACACACTGAAACGTAAAAAACTTATGAAAAAAGACAAGTTAAACCGACATAAAAACACACTCCAAAGTAAAGAAAAATACACTATTTCTATTATGTACTATTTCTTTTTCAAATTCGATTTTTTTGTAGGATTTCGGAACTAAATTTATAATTAAAAGAACTACTTGTAAAGCGTTATGCAATGTGGGTTAGTGAATTTTTATTGTCTCTTATAATAATTAATTTAGCGCCGACCTCATACGAAAAATCTAAATTATTATTATTTTTTACTTATATTGCGTTTTATGATTTATCTTCGTCTTCTGTAAAGGAGTTTATATCTATATACTCTTTTCCTTTCATATTAGCACCTCTCAAGAAAAAATCTGCTCTATTTCCATGGAGTTACAATTGAATCGCCGAGATACCGTGTGCCGAGTCTCTCCAACATTGACTAGATTTATCATAACAGTGGTTCTCAAAGGGCGTTCACTGGCACATTAGTATGTCGCGAAATTGCTTGCCTGCCCGGTGCCGCTCCACAAGAATAGAATTTTTTATTATTAAAATAGTAAAACAAAGGGAAAATGAAATAGAAATTGAATATCTTTAAGAAAGTTGTTTATGAACAAAAGAAGAACATGAACATGCAAGTAACACATTGGAATTCTTAAAAGTATTGAATCTGTTCCGTTGATAATATCTCATTTTTGCCTTGTTAATTTCTACGCACTTCTTACGTTTGAGTGCGTGTAGTAAGCAGCAGCGTAAACTACAGCAGTGTGCTTCTTCAGAATGTGTTTTTGACAATTATTGTGATATGAGCATTAGAAAGTCCCTTTTTGTGTTTTCTTTCCCGGGCATTTCTGAGTCGTTTGGCTCGGGATATGGACCAGTTTGGTTTGTAGAATTGCCAGGTGATAGGACAGCTTGCGTTATCAAAGTCCTATATAGAGAAATATTTTTTAGTTTTATAATAGATATTTGTTTGGAGTATTGCCACTTTTTGTGCTAAGTATAGCAAAGAGTAGCTTTTATCAATATTGTCAGAGTACTCTCTCTAGTCAATTTTAACTCTGTTGGTTGTTATGTATATTGGTTGGGCTGGGTTTTTATATATTGGTGAACAGTCTTTGTTTCATATCAAAAGGCACCCAGGGCTGTATATGCTGAGTCAGAATTACCAAGTTGGTCAGATTAGAGCATTTTCTTTATATTCATTTGTAAGAGAATTTTAAGTTTTAGTTTAGGTTTAAGGACATTTCATTTCTAAAGGCGAGCCATTGTGCAGTATTATGTGTTTTGGAAGTTGAATTTCGTTTGTCTGATAAGTTCTGGTTTTCTTGAAAAGGTGTGGTGACCTTAAGTGACACCTTTTCTTTTAAACTTTTTGTTCACAAATTTTGTCTTTCCTGTCCGTGATAGCTGAACATTTTGTTTTGTTCAGAGAATGTCCATGCTATTGTCTTTGCTTTGGTTTCCCCAGTTTCGTGGGTTCAATGTAGAAATAATTTTTTGGGTCATATTTCGATGTGTAGATCCAATTTGTATTCAAGCTGTGGGATCTCATCATTATGAGAGGTTTGCCACCATAATGTTTACTTTGCCTGCGACATCATGCAGAAAAATGTCTTGAGTTAGTTGATTGAGTTCTTGTGGAGTTTTTGTTACCCACAACAAGACTAGGCTATTTTTTCTTATTTCGATGAGAATTTATTTACTGATTGTCTTCCTCTTAATAGCGTTCCTCAGTATCAGCGGATGTAAGATTTCTGCCTCTAGCTGGACTTGAATCCAGGTTGTTTAGTGGTGTTCACCACAAGACACTGAGCTCAATATGATATATCCACAGTATAGAAGGCTGCTTTAATCGGCTATTTATTCTTATCTTATCATTGGGAATATTTGTCACTGCCGATCACCACTGCCTCTAACGAATGATTTTTATTCTGTTCTAAAAAGACTGAAAAGATACTTTCGGTCTTCAATTTCCGATGATCGACTCGCCTCGTCGATGATTTGGCTATGGAGCGGAAACACGTTAAGAAAATTTCTATAGTCGATCTTGTTAATGATTGCTAAAATAAAGCCAAGCCCTTAGATACATTAAAGCTTTTCATCTACTCTAAAATCTTTTACAAAAATGTAACAATTAAAATTTCCTTTGTTTTTATATCAGTTATGAGTGTTATTTCTTTTTAGCAATATCATATTAACAGCGAAGAGGTGCATGTGAATTACTTACTGGGTTTCCGCAGGATTTTAAGTTTGGGGGGGATTAAGTCAAAATTGGGAGGGTGTAAGTGGAGTTTTGAACGTTATCTCTCGATTTTGACCGTATTTTTTTAAGTTGGGGGTGGTCTCGAGGATGTGGAGGGTGACACCCCCCACAGGGGGGTCTGGCGGAGTCACTGATTATGTATATGCAGAGTATGAAGCAACAACTACGCTTGAAAATAGGGGGGTGCGGCAAGCTATATATCATTAAAGGTCATTCGTAAATGATCTTGTTCCCTCAAGCAAAAACTGAAATGACGCCACTGATATAGATGCACTACAAAGCAACACGGATGTCTTCGTAGAAGCGTGCAATGAGGTAGGTCTATACACGTGAACATAGAGAAAACAAAATACTTGATAACAAGCCGAAACTCAGAGGATGAAGGAAATAGATAAATAACAATTAAGAATAAGATCATAAAGACAATAAAATAAATTTAAATATTTGGGAGCATATGTAACTCGCAAGAACGAGGTAACTGGAGAAATAAAAAGTCGCTTAGTATCGGACAACGCATGTTTCTATTCAGTCCACAAACTCCTAATCTCACGATTAATATCAAGGAATCTGAAATTGAAAATATACAGAACGGTTATTCTGCCGGTAATACTTCACGATTGCGAAAGTTGGAATTAACTTAAATTACGTGTATTTAAAAAAAAAAACGTTTTGAAAAAGATATGCAAGCCGAAAACAGAATAGCTGACCGGAGAATGGAGGAGACTGCATAATGAAGAACTACACGGATTGTATGATTCACACGACTTTGTTAAGAATAATGAAATCACGAAGCCTACGATGAGTAGGCCATGTTTGGTAAGCCGGAGAAAAAAGGCGGTTGGGAAGACCGAAATATGGTTGGAAAGACAATATTGCAAGAGATAACAAGCATAAAAACTGAACGTTTTGTCTATATTGGATTAGACTGGAAATGAATAATTGAGATAAGGACTGTCCTTTCCGCTCCCTAGTTTCATAAATTAATCAAATTAAATTATTAATATCTCCGATCAGTCCTGTATCGCTTTTAGATAGAGGTCAGTGTTCACCTATGCTATGCAACCTTTTTAAGCAAGGCCATCTAAGTAAAAGCACAGAGTAAAATACGTAATTTCGGTATATCGATATCCTTCGGTATTTTGGTATATTGATAATTTTCGGAATCCAAAACATAATGAAAGTCGGTATGAAAATCTCAATACCTGTAGGAGGTAAAGAGCAGAAACCCTTCTTCCGCAAGGCAATAAATCATTACATGGAAGGAAGAAAGGAACTGTGCATGTCACAATACTTTGGATGCCGAGCAACTTTCCACATGCGTATATAGCTTAGTTGGCAATACTTGCAGCTATGCACTCTCTTTTTGTTCTTTTCGAATAATTACCACCGTTTACACTATGTGGCAGCACTTACAGTTCAGGAGATGACAGTGGCCTCTACTGGAGTAAACATGGAACTCTCTGCAGTCGGCTGAACAACGCATGGCCGGAATAAGCCCGTTTGACCTTCTCTGTATACGTATTTTACTCTGTGGTAAAATTCTGCTTTCTAGAATTTAGTGAAAATTACCTGCCAGATCATGTAGCATATAGTTGAAAAAGCGCTCAGTATAAGATGTCCACCCTTCCATGTTTAATTTTCCTGAAAGAATAATAAAGTTATTTGTTTATATAAACTAAAAAGAGTTAATTTGACTTTATTACAGCAAGGGAAATTGCATATTTTCTAATATTTATTTTATATTTCAAATATGAAAGGACATTTGAGTGCACAATAGGTATTTTAAACACATTTAGAATCTGAATTTGAATTTAATTTAATAACTTTAGGCATCTTTGGCACAGGCCAAATAGATGATGATGAGAGAATTGATGAGATGAAGAAAGTGGGAGAACCCCGAGAAAAGGTTTGTCTCGGTCTTTGTCAACCACAAAGTCCACATGGCACACACATTTAGGAAGTTTGAAGATTGGAAAAAAAATACAAACTCGTCAATAACCCAAAAGAAACCATGTTCTTCTCGGTATATTTTCTTGTTTGCAGGGAGGTAAATACATGCTCGGACTGCAACGTAAATATCAAAATGGAATTGATGAAACTTAATGAGTTATTTGATTAACAACAAACAAAAGACTTATCCTTAAAAATGAAAGATTCTTACGGTGTAGTGGGCTGAAGTCTTCTTATATGTCGTGTACCGAGATCTCTTGGAAGAGAGGCAGATCTCTTGTAATATCCACATGAGCGAAACGAAAATGGGACGACGGCGGTCCAGAATCGGACCATAACTCGGTTTAACCTATCCGAGTGGGCGAGTTGGGTCCATGGTGAGAGCCGACGGTATCCCACCTCCGCCGTTAGCCCACTTGCGATAGCCCACCACCCCGGCATCTAGCTTTAATCATACGTTGGGCTGACATCTTGTTGCCGCCCTAGTGCGGAGTTGGTGGACGCCACCGCTTTGACGCAGTCACCACAAATCCATACGTCGGCCCACCAGCATATGGCGGCATTTTGCTAATAGGGATATGCCTACGCGCCATCTTGCTACGGTCCGT
>JAGDQP010054154.1:0-13402 GCA_022664845.1 Lepisma saccharinum
GTAATCACAACTTACTCTTTTAACCCTTTGCTTGATAAAATACCAATAGCAAACTAAATTAATCTTTTTTTAAAAAAATATTGTTCTACCAAAGCAAAAAAGAGTATTTACCAACAACTGTAATCGACAGCCAAGTACCTCAAGAATTTCCACCAATATTCGACCCTGATTGTCAAGAAAGGTATCGATTGACTTTCAGTTGTTTAACGTCAAGGAAGGCTTACTTTTCATACGTAAACGTGTAAGCTTATAACCTTGTGGTCGCAAAGTACACCCTTCGACATGAAATGGTCTTTGTTAATGAAGGTCAACGTGGTATTAGCCATTTTTACCGCAACTATTACAGTTACAGACGTAATACAGGAAGTGTTTGAATGACGCTAGACTCATTCCGCACCCGATGCTCTCTCCTCTCACTGCATTATGAAGCCACAATGTTCTCCAGAAAATAAAGTTATAATGTTAATAATTATAAGTAAATGTGATACAATGACCCAAAGTTATGTTAGGGATTGTACACGGTGATTAAAAAAAACTGTTAACATCTATATGGATTTTTTTAGATAAATATGATTGATAACTAGATATCACAGTAACAAATGTATATTGTTCAAAGAGCCTCTATTTGTGCACTATGATCGTCAACAGTGGGAAAAAATTTTGAGATGATATTTGAAGACATGAAAAAGAAACAAAGTAAAAAATAGCACACGGTAAAAACGATTTCTTTAAATTGTAAAAAAAAAGTTCTTATCTGTGCACCGAGAAACAATATTCTTAAAATTGAGATATCAACATTCTCATTTAATTGAAAATGACAGCCTACGGCTTTGGAAATAGATAAGTTATCTTATTTCTAAACCAACATAGTTCATTTTCAATTAAATGGGAATGCTACTATCTCATTTCTAAGAAAATTGTTTCTCGATGCAACAATACGCGTAAGAACTTCTTTTTACCAATTTTATGAAATCGTTTATTACCGTGCAACAGTGAGAAAGGCATTCACAAGGAAATTATGTGTTGTTCGATGAACAAAAGGCTGAGAAAAAAATGATTAAATATTTCGCATTGGCTTTTGGGTTGAATGGAGATGAACATGATCTCTATTAATGACTGATGAAAGAGAATTCAAAATGTGGACCAGCAAGAGTGGAACTTCAAAATATACGTGTTACAATGCATTCAGGAAAATATTGAAAATCTGAAATCATTTTTTTTACATCAGCAGCAACGACTAAGTACCAGCACTTACGACGCAACTTGATAATTTCACGCATTGGCTTCCTCTACTGAAAACAAAGTTAAATCACAACCCTAGAAGCCAAGGTATTTCAGTGGCATTGAAATAGAAAAAAATCGATGTAATCCAATATACGTATATAAACCCCATGGTCACTGACTGACTGACTGATCAAAATTCCTAGGCCAAACTACGAGAGCTAGAAACACCATATTTGGTATGAAGGTGTATGACCAAGAGTAGGTAATGGGGAAAATCCGAAATTTTGAAAAGTCGCCATCTTGGATCCAATATGGCCGCCAAACCTATTCTTGTATAGAGTGCGTAGCCTAAACCACTGGAGCTAGAAACACCAATATGTATTATAAATATGAATATGTATTATAAAAAGTAGGTTACGAATATAATTTGAAATTTTCAAAAAACGTCATCTTGAATCCAAAATGGCGGCCTAAAATATTGTTGTATAGAGTGTACAGCAAGAACCGCTTAAGCTAGAGAAACGAAATTTGGTACGAAGGTTTATCATTAATAGTAGGTTATCAAAATATTTCAAAATGTTCAGAAAGCCGCCATCTTGAATCCAATATGGCCGCCAAAGGTATATATGTAAATATTAGACAGCCCGAACTGCTAGAGCTAGAGAAACGAAGTTTGGCATGAAAGTTAATCATCAAGATTAGGTTACAATAAACAAACGAGATGTCCAAAAAAGTCGCCATTTTGAATCCAATATGGCCGCTAAAAGTATAAATGTATATGTATAAAAATTGCACAGCCTGAAAAATTGGAGCTAACGTTACGATAAAAATTACGTGAGGATCTGGGTACATAAACCCACAAGATTTCGAGGGCATAGCTACTGCCCGGAGTCTGGGTGCAGAGCCCCCAGCGAAGCGAAAGCGAGTATTTTATATAGAACTCGAAAAATAAGTTATGCAAAATTTTCATATTTCGAACAAAGACACATTTTGGTTTCTTAGCATAAAATATTAATATTTTGTGTAACTTATATTTCGAGTTAAAAGATTACATCGAATTGTTTTAACCATTTCAATATCACTTATATCCCTTTGCTTCTATAGTGTCGACAAATATATTTGGGTTTTGTTCATGTGTGTGCGAGTATGTGTTCTAATATATGTTTGAGCAGCGAGTGATGTGAAGCCTTATGCGCCCTCTCCGTCCGTCCGTCTGTTGACATCTTTCAACTCAGGAACTACTAGGGCTAGTGTGGTGGTTGAAGTGTTATTGGAAATGTCTCGCCGTAATTTTCCCAACAGAACATTGATCATCCAAATAGGATTCTCACTGCTGAAGCCTGGCGCTAGCTTATATCCATAGTCCCCCGACTGGACTTCGCCTCACTTGTGTATTAATTAGGGATGGCACTTGAACCAAACAGATCCGGTTCCGGATCCTATAGGAACCGGGTACCCGGATCCGGATCTTGGAACCAGGTAACCGGATCTGGATATTACACTTGAGCACGGATCCTGACCCATTATCCCGAAGTAAATGGGACCCATTATCCCGATCTGTCCATTGATCGTTGATTTTAGAAGTTAATAAAATATATGTACTTCTCAACAATTCTTACTGGGAACATGAACAAGGTGAGAAATGCACGTGCAGTTGAACCGACTCGAGAGTTATTCTTCTGCTTTGTGATGTAAACTATAAAGTGTAAAGTGTTGGTTATCTTGTTTCTTGCTTATTTTAACCTTTCTTTGCTGAGGAGTGAGGATTACTGTATCTTAGCAAAACATTCGTTCCTCGCTGAATGCTAAGAATTTGGTTTCGGTTGTTGATGGTTGAGCTGTTGTTAAAAAATAGTTTCTGTCAGGAGCCTGTATTTTTTTAGCTTGAATCATGAAACTTACGAGAGAATTTAGAAAACAAGTGACTGTATGACGCTGTAAATGTGAAAATAGATTACGTTCGGTTACTTTTCACTGTTTCCACTTTCCAGTCTTACGGAAATTGCTGAGTACGGTGATTTGCCATTAGATCTTGAGAGATCGAAATCAGTCCGGTAGAACATTAACTCATTGATAGTCAGCCAATAGTTTCTTCGAGTAAATCCAGTAAGAGGTTCTACTGAAATGAAGACGGATATAATATATCATTTCAGATATATGTCTACATTTTTCAACTGCTTTATATTTGAAAATATGATAACGTATAACTTCGTATTTCAACTTTTCAAGGAGGAATATTTGGATGCTGTGTTCATCTATTAGATAAAATTGATTTAGGAACTTCCTCAAAAGAAATTTGGAGAATACTAAGATTTTGTCTTTTTCAAATTCATAA
Source organism: Lepisma saccharinum (assembly GCA_022664845.1). Taxonomy (NCBI): domain Eukaryota; kingdom Metazoa; phylum Arthropoda; class Insecta; order Zygentoma; family Lepismatidae; genus Lepisma; species Lepisma saccharinum. The sequence continues at coordinate 3,560 of JAGDQP010054154.1, forward strand.
ACTGCGTGCGTTTCACTTGTGTGATTTATTTGTTTCACGCAAAAGCGGTGGCCCTGTCGCAGCACGCTCACTTCTGGCTTGTGTTCGTTTACAACTTTATACTGCTATGTTGACCCGGTTCACAGGCCTTAAAAATTAAATTCAAATTCAAATTTGGGCATTACAAAAGAATAATGTTATTCCTTAACCACAAATACGCTTTGATCAGGTGCTGCGGTGATGTAATGGATAGCACAACTAACCGTAAATTGGAAGGTCCGGGTTTGAGTCCTGGTCCGGAAGTGTCGTTTTTTCTTGTGTAATTTTCGACTTTACATTACACGATGTATTTGTGATAAAGGAATAATATCATACCTAGAGCTGTGAATACTTCTACAATGTGACGTGTTTTCACTTCTTTCTCCTTAAATGAAAGCTGTTACAACTACAAGTACACTGTGAAAACTGTACCTCTGAAGTAGGAATATAAAATTAAAATTTTGTACTCCGAATTTTTTGAGAGGCAGTGGCGAACCACGGTTGGGTTTAGAGGGGCGCTTCATTGCCTCCCAGTTCTTGGGAGGGAACAGATTAATAGAAACAAAAACGAATATAAATATGAATCTATGGGTCCGTCACTGATTCTCAAAAAATGGGATTACATTATACTACCTATTTTTCAGAGGCAGTGACGGGCACAGGGATTCATAATTTTTCATAATTTATATAGTTTTTTTTTTATTAATCTGTTCCCTCTCAAGAACTGGGAGGCATAGAACCGCCTCCTGTAAACCCAACCCTGGGTTCGCCACTGCCTCTCAAAAATTGTGGGTACAATATGTACCAAAAATTCAAAGGTACAGTGTTTGCAGTGTAGGAATTAAGTTACTTTTTAAGACCTAACTATGCTCTCCTTTCAAGTCTTATTTATTACCTTGGGGAGTGGTAGTCCAAGCTTAGAATCCAGAATACGCCACTGGTTGAAAGTCGAAACTATGAGGAGCTGCGCTGGCTCAATGGTAGAGTGCTCAAGTTTCTAATCAACCCTTCCACATCACCACGTTTTGATATTCTCCATCCACTGTTAAAAATTTTGGAAAGGTCCAGTAATGTTTCAGTAATGGCATTAATTTCAGTAAAGCACAGTGAGATTTCGTTTACTTTATTCGAAGGTCTCAATTTGTGATGTTCGCACATGCGCAGAAAGAGGAAACTGATTCTTACCGCAACAAAACCAGCAATTCTGATGAAGTGTTCGCTGCCGCCATTTTAATCACACACTTCAGCAGAAATAGAAAATATTTTTAGTGAATGGGAATTGCGATCCCTAATTGACAAATGGAAGCAGTGATTAAAGAATGACGTAAGTCGTGGGATCAACTTAGTTTATGTTTTCGGGGTTCGGACAACCTATTTATGACATTATTACTGAGTCGCTGGACTTCTTAAGAACCCGTGTTGAAATCTCGCTTGAGGCTTCATTTTTTTCTTTTCCTGAAACCTGCAAGGTGGCTGTTTTTTATTAGCCAAATTACAGGAAACATCCAGGCATCTGTAATTATCTAGCTTGTTCCAAGAATGTATCCGAAATTTTTTTAACTATGTCTGCTTCTGAAAAGATACGTACCACACTTTAATCAAACGCAGCAGGCAAAATAAATCCCGTCAACAGCTTGGCAACATCGTTGATCTTCTCCCCCCCTCCCCTCTCTTTCTCTCTCACACAAGGAAATGTTAGAAATCAACTCTCGCCGGCCCAAGCATAGGTGAATCTTCCAGATCACAACAGGTGAATACTTAGATATTTCTAGTTAAGGGATTGTTAGAAATCAACTATCGCCGGTTCAAGTATAAGTGAATCTTCTATATCACAACAGGTGAATACCTAGATATTTCTAATTAAGGAAATATTAGAAATCAACTCTCGCCGGCCCAAGCATAGGTGAATCTTCCATATCACAACAGGTGAATACTTAGATATTTCTAGTTAAGATAATGTTAGAAATCAACTCTCGCCGGCCCAAGTATAGATGAATCTTCCAGATCACAACAGGTGAATACCTAGATATTTCTAATTAAGGAAATGTTAGAAATCAACTCTCTTCGGCCCAGGTATAGGTGAATCTTCCATATTAAAACAGGTGAATACTTAGATATTTCTAGTTAATTCCTTGCCGCCACATTTTAAAGAAATATTTTTTACAAATATTTCATTCTAATAGCAGGATCAGAAATTTTCGAACATAGTTCCTTAGTACTTGTGAATCACTACGTAAGATGATATTATGGATTTCGAGATGTTAGCAACTATCCAAGATTATGACCTCCTAATTTAATTGGAGAATTAGTACTCATTAACGGACAATATCTCGGGTCAGCGCACATTGTATTTCATAGTAATTTGTAAGTAGTAGGGAATTATGTTCGAAAATTTCTGATACTGATATTAGATTTTGAAATATTTAAAAAATATTTTTAAAGTTGGGGCGGGCGCAAGGTTCCCAGAGTGGCTTGCTTCTGAAATAATCTTACCCGTATCGAAACTAGCACTACAATCACGAGACAGACAGAATATTTATATAACCTCGACTGTTTTGAAAAGTTTTGTTTACAAGCGGGTAACTCTTAGGTCAAGTTGAAAATCCTTCAACTCGCGACGCAGATCATGGTATTTGGTTACAGACAAAAATATTTATCTCTTCCTAAAAAAAAAAATGATTTCAAAATAAGATGCTGTAACACTCGAGAAGTTAACTTTGTGAAATACCATTGAACATGATGTAGATGTCATAACTGGACTTCGGAATAGTACTTTCACTTCCGTGTGTTATTGGAATTACATGAAAGGGAAAAAAACATACGTTCGTCACGGGAGCAAGAGTTGTTGGTATGTGCGAAAGTTACGGAATGAACTAAAATGAAAATAAATACTACTTAAATATGTTCAATGAAGCACATACTTGAAGAAAATGACAGCAATATTTCTCCAGAAAGTAGCCAAGTCATGCTAGTCTACAGCTCGGCTTGTTAAGACCAATTTTTCGTCTAGTAGCAAGAGCTGAGTGGATAAAAAAAATAGAACTCGCGTATGGGAGAACTACACAGTAAAAAAAACGGTTTCTTAAAATTGAAAAAAAAAGTTCTTATCTCTACACCGAGATTTTTTTCTTTCTTAGAAATGAAATATCACAATTCTCATTTAATTAAGACAACTTTTGCTCAGGCCGTGAGATAAGATTAGTGATCTTATTCTCAAACCGGTATTCTCTAATTTTAAATGAAATGAGAAAGCTAATAAATATCTCACTTCTAAGAACAAAAAATTCTAGTTGCACAGATACGAACTTTTTTTTCTTCTCAATTTCAAGAAACTTTATTTTGCTGTGTAGATACAAGTTTCATTCATTCAGCACAACTAAATGATGGTTTCAAAGGAAAACTACTTCTACCTTTTCCCTCTCAAAGCATGTTACTGTACTTTTTTTCACACTCAAATTACAAGTCGCCTCCAAACGAATAGTTGACACCGAGCAGCAGTAGTTCAGGTGGTAGATCGTTGTATTAGCAATCGGATGGTCCTGGAAACAATCCCAGGACCCGCACATTTGAATTTGAATTTATTTAATGGCCTTTAGGCATCTAAAGCTCAGATCGGGATAAGGTAGGGGAATGGATGCGGAAAGGAATCGGCCAGGACCTAGTTTGAAGGTACCATTCAGCATTTTCCTGGAGTGACTGAGGAAAACCTGGAAAAAACTTAGTCAAGAAGGTCGGCCGTTGGGATTGAACCCAGGACCTCCAAAATGCAAAGCGAACGCTCTGCCACTGAGCTACGGCCGCTTGGTAGCAACCGCCTATCCTGACTGAGGTATTTCCACGGGTTTTCCTTAGTCATATCAGGTAAATGCTGGGATGGTACCTTCAATGGAGGCTCAGACCTACTTCCTTCCAATACCCTGTTCCCTACTCTATCTGGCTTGAGATAAAGTTGCCTAAAGCCATAAACCATTCAAATGGACTTAACGAATAGTTCATACATGTACCAGTACGATCCAAAGCCGACTGAAGTAGTCGTGTGGCCAGAGGCGCTAGACCAGCGTCTCCAAGGTCGTGGGTTCAAATCCCACCTGGGGCATGGATGTTTGTGAATGGTAACATAACCGTGACGGGGTGAAATCCAAAGTTACTAAAGTGGCAGACACTCCGATTCGTTGAAAATAACCGACGGAAAATGTTCTAACAGTAAGATCCAAAAGTGGTACAGTGTGACTATACCATATCATCATGCTTCGGAAATCTAAAGTAAACGGTTTACATGTTCTGTTTGTCAGTATTGCCAGAGTATGAAAGTTTTCCGTCAGTCATTTTCTATGAATTCAGTTTACATACATTTAAAAAAAAAAAAATCTTACAAGCAACCACACTGATAGGACAGAAAAGAATTATATATTTTTTCCTCCATCATGATTAGAATGTCAAAATATGTGACCATGCAAATTTTGCCCATTCGAGCGCCATTACTTTAGAAGATATCGATGAAATAAAAGTCAGATTCTATCTGTGGAAAGTGATCAAAAGTGTGGAAATATCTTTCTGTTCTTAAATTCGTGAAATGAATGAAAGGTAAATGCACAGTAATGGGTACTGGGTGGAAGGCGCTACTTGGAGGGTATATTCTTCATGGCCGCCATCTTGAAATCTGCCATGATCTTCTTAAATGGGAATTGGGTCGTGTAATATGTCATTCTGGGCTAGATTTTCACGAGAAATACGTTTGTGGAGTCTGTTTTGCCGTAAATGCATTATTGTGAGAGATAGAGAGATGCGGTCATATGCCACTTCTATGCGGGTAATGGTGCAATAGCCTGAGAACACTCATTTCGTTTTGAAATAACGGAAGAAATGAAAACAAACTGAGTACAAATCCATATCGATAAGAGCACTATACCCAGGAACAATTTGTAGCTATTTGGGATTCATTTCCTTTGTTATTTCAAAACGAAATGGGTATTTCCAGCCTATTGAATCAGTACCCCAAATTAGTGCCACATGACCTTATCTCTCACAATAATACATTTACGGCAAAAACAAATTTCACAAACGTATTTTTCGTGAAGTTCTAGCTCAGAATGACATATTACACGACCCCACTCCCATTGAAGAAAGTCAATCGAGATTTAATATAGCGGACTTCAAAATGTTAACCATGAAGAATATACCCTCCAACAGTTAGCGCCCTCCACCCAGTATCCTTTTGCCTTCCATTTCTTTCACCAATTTAAGAACAAGGATATTTCCACACATTTTGACCACCTTCCACAGAGATAATTTTACATTTATATTATATCGATATCTCCCAAAATAATTGCGCTCCAGTGTCCCAAATTTGCATTGATTGACCCGGTGACCTGTTTCAGCTCTGGTAGTGATCTTTATACTATATTCCTAGATATGATTCATTGTAGGCTTATTATTAACAGAAAGAGATGTATCGAAATAATTGTGAATGTTGGAAACATAAGTTTCTGCATTAAGGTCAATGAACTAGGATTTTTCGGCGTCGTATATTTCGTGCTGTGGGGGTAATACCCCCGGCCCCAGACACTCTTGAAAGATACACTGTTCAAACGTAACAGCGTATAATAAGGAAAGAATTAAAAACTCTGCTTTGCCCTCCGTGTCACCGGGTCGAAATCGGGTTACCTATTCAGGCCGGATCCCAAGCAACTTAAAGACTGGTCCAAAATTTGATCTAAATGACCCGATGACCCGTTATAACGTTTAATATTAATTCACTTTTACATAACATCATTACACATTTACTTCACTGAAAAAAAAACAACTGTCAGATATCTCAATTATCTTGAAACATGTGAGGGTAATGCTTAAGGTTCTCACGCTATACCAGTAGGTGCCCAATCACGGTCAAGCAACACAAATAAACAGTAGGCAATACGTCTGTCATTGGCTGCTGGAAGCATAAGACAATAGATAATATCCCTGCTGTTGCCACAGCGAGTAAATAAGAGCTTGCATTTATAGTAGCTTCTCTGCTATTTAACAACATATCAGAGCAAAGCAGTTTTTAAAAATATATGCATTGTAACTGATTATAGAAAGAATAAAGGCGGGAGTGATAATTCTATGTATAGTTTTGTACGCTACAAAACGGTGATATCTAAACGACCAAATTGGCAATACCGCGATTTCAAGAGCACGTCACTAATAGGAGGAGTCAAACCGGGAGTTAAAATGAGAAGATAATAGAAACGATATTTTTCTTTACTGAAGAACAATGAATTAAAAACCTGTCTAACATGCGGAAGTGAGGTTTGATGATCTTCCTCGTTTTTAGAATATGTTGTAAGATTTTTTGCTATTAAATTTCTGAATATAAACTCACTTTCCTATTCTAGGTTGTTATTTAATAATTACGCACGAGCAAATGGATTATTTGTTTGTAAAGCTCTCCGATAATTAAGATTAATTAGTGCCTCCATTCTCGTAATATGTGAATAAGAAAAAATAGAAAATGTTGTTCCACTGAGCCTCAAGTAGGATTAAGGTTAATGCCACTCCCCTGATTTAATGAGAAATATTGTAATTAGTGTTGTAGGTGAGTGGATATGGTTTGGCGAGCAGGAATGTTTTTGTTTTGATTAAAGACGTAATCAACTAGCGAAGTAACCAAATCAACTGAACCATAAACAATGCTATTATTACAAGATTTTTCACATGGAGTACATTTAAATCTACTGGTTTTGACTTGAATTTCTGTTCTAATGATAAACCATTTATAGTTTCTGAGATCAAGTTTAAAGAGAGATTATGATTCTAGTACAAAAACCGAGCCGTCGTAACTCAGTTGGTAGAGCGTTGACTTTGCATTTGGGAGGTCCTGGGCAAAGGTGTTCATCCCTCCGGAGGTCGCCCCTCAACATCATTCCCCCTCACCCTCCAACCTGGAGCGTGATGTGGAGTGGAGGTGGAGGGCCAGATTAGAGCTGGAGGGGAGGTGGAGGGGAGGATTATAGCTCGAGTGGAGGTGGTGGTGACCTCCGTGCTGGAGGGTGATGTGGAGTGGATGTGGAGGGCTATCTCCATGCTGGAGGGTGATGTGGAGTGGAGGTGGAGGGCCAGATCAGAGCTGGAGGGGAGGTGGAGTGGAGGTCAGTACAAAATGGACACCTTTGGTCCTGGGTTCGACATCAGCGACCGCCTATCCTGACTGAGTTTTTTCAGAGTTTTCCTCAGTCAAACCAGGCAAATGCCGTGATGATACATTCAATGCAGGTCCTGGCCGACTCCTTCAAGCATAATTTTTTCTAATGTCTCCCGGTCTGAGCTATAGATGGCTAAACGCTATAAATACATTCAATTTAATTCAATCAATGCAAGTGCAAAAGTTTCCAGGACACAATCATGTTTTGCATACCTAAAATAAATCAAGTTTTTATCGCTCTCGGTACATTTTTTTCTTACTGTCCCTATTAGAACACTTTATGTACACTTTTTAACACATGTTTCGAATTTTAATTTTATTGAAGGCCTTTTGGCATCTTTGGCTCAGGCCGGGATGCGTTAGTGTCACTTTTGTTAAGTTCTTCTTATAGAAAGGATTGTCTTAGAGATGGGTCTCTGCTTAAGCTCCTGTCATCGAATCCCAGTAGAGTTCAGATCAATACTGCGATAGCTTTAGTGCACACGCATGGGCGAATATTTATGGAAGACTGAGGCAGTGTGAATAACCCTTCAAAAAATGTAAGACAGGAGAGTTTCGGGGCTCAGATAATTCAACGAGAACACATTCGAATTCACTTTTGGTAGACACTATGCCTCCAAGCAAAAGAAATACACAGAGTTCACCAACCGTTTAGACATGGTCACCTATATATATTGATCTAAATCCTAGTAAGCTCAGCACTCAGCAAACCTTAGTCATATCTAAACAAAGTGAAAGCAGACGCCTCTGGCGATATAAAAGATGGAAAAGATACCGGCCAGGGTCTCTCTTAAGATACACCCCAGCATTCGCCTTGTGAAACTGAGGGAAACCCTGAAAAGTATGAGTCAAGATAGTCGTTTGTGGGGTTTCAACCCACACACACATTTCGAGTGTATCAATCTAGAAAAAAGGTCAAATAAGTGGCAGAAGCGGGGTTAGATAGCGGATCGTTTCATTGCTGTAACATACTTAGCAACAAGAACAGAATATTTGTGTTCGCGGTGGCGCACTCTTACGACCGTGAGCAGTTTGACATCATTCACCGAACTTTATGGACCGAGGTTGTATTTATCAATCATACACGTGACTTTTTGACCACAAAATTAAATATTCAGTTGTGATAATAGTGGTCATATTGACCGACATTTTGAACGGTTACCTTCAGTGAACCAGGTGGATGCCGATATGGTACATAGACAAATGCTCTGGCGCTACTTTCCACTTCACTGCTTAGGAAGAGTGCTCGCCGAAGTACACCACCACTTAAACAGGTTATGATCTTAGGCAACGCTTCCCTCTTTGACACATAGACGGAAATAAAATACAAATTAAAGTAAGAGATTTTCAAAAAACACTCAGATTCATAGAAATTGGCGGATAGAAACATCTACGAAGAGCGAAAGTCGCACAATATGGCAGCGCCAAGCTAATAAATGTGGCGAACACTAAATAGGTTAATTCCGGGATAGATGGCAATTCGGATGAGCATTTATTTCTTCCAATAGTAGCTAAAACTTTGTAGGCGGAAACCTTTGATCTTAGTAATAGTTTGTTGAAGACCTGCGTTTCATTCATATTTGGCTACTATTGCGAGAAGCTTTGGCTATCTCGTCCGAATGGCCATTCTGTCCCGGAGTTACCCTACGGAACGTTCGTTTTAAATTTATATGAAATGTTATATCGGAGTGAGAAAGTGTAACCATCGGCAATTTTCTTTGAAACTGACTATACAAAATGTATGAATTAAACGTATTTTTGTACAATGTTGAACACCCTACATCCCCAGTAGCACACAAACGTTGAAAATACGCGGATTAAACGTTAGTACCGAAACGTTCTCTTAACGTTGTAAATGTACCGAAATGTACGCCTGTTCAACGGTTTATTCAACGTTGAATAATGGTTTAGAAGAAACGGGTTCAGTTGGCCAAAACAGAGCATAATTGCTGTTTATTGGTAAAAAAACTTTGGTAAACTTTATTTTTATATGGGCCTGTTTAGTAACTTAGGACTTCGGCCCGTCACGATTTGCCTTTAGTTGTTAAGTGTTAAAATCCACACCCATGCCCCTGCCGGGACTCGAACCCGGGACCGTTGAGTCGATAGCCTACCGCCGCAGACCGCTCGACCACCCGGCCGGCGCTGTTTATTGGTATACACACATTTAGTTTCATTTTATCCGTTGCTTTCATCATGATATACGGTGTTAATTTTCCAACAGTAAATTATTCAACGCTGCTGTGGGGTTCGAACCAGGTACGTTTCTCACTTCTCGTTGGTAGCTCCTTGCCTTATCCCTTCATCCATGGATCCACCTGGAAAGTCCACTACTCGTTTACTGTATCTATTAACAGGCAGTCTAGAATGAAGTTGCTACGTCATGTATACGCACATTTCACCATCACGTAAGAAAAAGAATAAAGAATAAAGGTACTTTCCTTCTTCCTTTGTTATGCGCATCTTTCTTTAACACTTTGACCATCGCTGCACTATTTACTTTGTATTCTCAATAAGTGTAATATGTCGCTTTAGAAAAACGCATATAAAGCGAAATCCATGTCACAGTTCAAAACATTATCCTATTAACGAAATTAAATGTTCGTTCAAATATAGTTTAAAATTCAATCTGTTTTCAACAT
>JAGDQP010054155.1:0-11630 GCA_022664845.1 Lepisma saccharinum
TAGCTAAAGAACAATGAATTTCCAAATAGTTCAAAAGCTTTAGTCTAGTTATTTGTCAATTAATGTGTTTTTAAAATATGAAGATTTATTTGACCTCACAATGTGGAAGTAATCTAAAGCTCAAAGGTTTGATATCTACTATTTCAATACAATGCCCGTAAATCGCTCTCGAGTTTTGCCTTTAGTCATGATTCTAGCATTCGAAATGTGGCTGAACATAAACCTAGTTTACTAGCTTTTTTCACCTACTCTAAAACAATACTTACACATTATATCACACTCTAGCTAGACCGTGCACTCTTTGCTTCTACCAGCAATTTATGGAGCCAACGTCTATGACTTTTGTATTGTGTGCAAGCTTAAATGTATTTACAAACAATGTGCTTGCTCACCGTGCCGCTACCGCTAATTCATAATACACAAGTAACTTTCTAGTGCTGAGGAATCTGCTATTATTTTATTATTATTATTATTATTTATTCACACGAGATTTCATATTTAAGAAACATTGTGTACGTTGAAAAGACTCAAAGTGAACTAACCATCCAACGTCACATTTTAAACATAATTTACCATTCAGAAAAATCTCTCACCATAACTTGTGTGCATATAATGCTGGCTGCACCCGAGCTACTCAAAAAGATTTTATGGTTTAATTTATGTTTCTGAATTCTACTCCAAGGTGTTATCTGATTGTAATTTAAAAATGCTTTATATTGTACGTTTTTATATCAGAATACGTCACAATGAATAAGCAGACAACTGAAACTGCTTTGGAAACAAACGGTCCCAGAACAAAGAAGGATTTTTACTTTCATCGTCGGAAGTTGAGATATCATGATATCTCTACTAATCTCACATTTACGATTCCCTCCTATCTTCAGTTAAAGCCTCAATACTTCCATGCTGTAACAACTAATTCTTCCAAGACATGCTATCGGAGTTCTAAGAGCTATCGGTATCTCACGCTTCGTAAAATATATTCTGAATGGTGGTCGCATGAAGCAACCCGCGTGTAGTTACAGTGTAAAGCATATACCATTATGTGAAGTCTATTAATGCGAGGAAACATTTGAAGGACAAAATGTTAAGATGTAAATACAACAAGCATGCCAAGAACTTTCCTTAGTTTTGAGTATGAACTGATTGTCATAATCAATTAATTTTTAAGCATGTTTTGACATGCGCATACTGCATAAATAAAAAAATTAAAAAATCTAAAAAAAGCCAGACAACCTAACTATCTTTTTCAGTTTTGCAGGGAAATTTTCAGTAACTTGCCTGATAAAAAACAGACATCATTCAGTTTTCAGGAATACTGGGAGTGAAAGAGAAAACCTCAAGCGGGGTTCGAAATCAGGCCGTTCAGTTACAAGTGCAGCGTCTTACCGAGTGGACTAAGATGTCAGCCATAAGACCACCAAAAAAACAAAACAAAAAACAAGTGTGTTTAAGCAAATGTAGCCCGATTTTCTGCTGCCGCGTTTTGAAAGTCAGCCGTTCGTGTTCTACAGAACACGAGAAGATAATCAATGGCCATGTTTACGATTTTTGAAATTTTCTTTTTCCTCCGCGGCGTTGCCAGTCGTCCTTAAGCTAGTTGCTCACACTTTTCCTGTATCTCATGTACAAAACGCACTGGCAACGCCACCATCTTAATTTTCTTCCTTCTTTTATCCCTTCCCCTTCGCTATTCAAGCGACATGTCATCAAGTGATAAAAAGATAGAAAAGAAAATTCGTTGTAGCCTGATTTCAAGTGGCGCGAGGGTAAATGTCAAGCATAAAAGGGCTCTAAGTTACTTCCACGAATTGACATCAGACGCATAGTTTTATACACTTTTCGATTAGTCAGTTACGGATCGCAATTCCCACTTACCGAGAATATTTCCCGTATCTGGCAAAATAAGCGATCAAGATAGCGGCAGAACACTAGACCAACATTGGACATAAGAAGAAACCGTTTTCTCTTCCTTCTACCCAAACATCTACGCCATAAGCAGTAACATTCTGGGGAAGGTACAGCTGTCGAGGTCTATATTGCAAATACTATCTAGTTACTCATTCAATAGGATTAAGGAGAAAAATATAGGGAAACGCCCGGACTCGAAACTGGGCAGCCTCCCCAGTGCTGATCCAAAGATGGTTACTTGACTACGGAGAATGGGTTTGGCCACCAGGTATAACACCAATAAGCATTGCTATGAATTTCAGGTATTAACAGCATATGGGTAATACAAATTATACCATCCGAAAATTGCAATATCTGAAATTTGGAATTTACAACAAAACACTGTGCCATCTTATCACTGTACAGCTTCATTTTGCACCCATATGATTGTTTTGCACATCTTCCGTAATTTCCGTAATTTGCCTGAAGTACAGCTTCCAAGAAACAATCAAAGCTAAACACAACAAAAAATAATAATGAGTTCTTCAGTGAAACTGTCTAATCAGCACGACGGCCGACCTTGTATTGTATTCACGGTTCACTGAAGACGCATGTTCGAGAAATGACCTAGACCAGTAGGTCATCTAAACAAATTTGTTCGCTGTCTGGTAAAGCACTATTACTAACGGTTCTCTGCATCTTGACCTACGCGACGCAAAGTTAATGTGCTCATATAGGTGTAAAATTATTACCCCATCCAGTCCAGTGATAATAAATTAATATTTTTTCAAAGGGGTTGCAATCCTTCCTTTTCACACTGAAAAAGAACCTTTCGTGGAAAACGTATACAGTTTCCGATAACGCACGAAATATTGCGAGATGTTGAACATTGAACAATACTATCTTTCTCCGTCAGTCGTCGATCATAGTTTAACGTGGTGTAAATAACCCTCTACGGGCAAAGTGGAACTGCACGTGACCTTTAAATCGTTATGCAAGTTTACAACTAAGCATCTCTTCCTTTTACGTTTACTGTTCTTTATACTCATAATTATCATTATGTTATATAATCGACTAACTAATGTGACCTGAACACACGTTACTTAAAAAACAAAACAAAACAAAAAAAAAAAACAGCATAATTCTCGATTTATATTAGGATATAATAGTTATACTTCAATTTGTGGTTTGTTGTTGCTGTCATTAACTAATCTTGTTTTAAGATTTTGCAGAATTTTCAGTTTTGTCGGTTAACGGACAATGAAACTAAGGAAGACTATGGGAAATCTCAAAACAGGATCATATTCTGTTGAGATTTAATTTTCGTTCTAATCCAAGTCGGTAACCTCTAAGCACGTGACCTGCAATGAACGTGGGATCCAAACACGCTCCGGTTTGATCTCGAGATACAGAGTTCGAGTGTGCAAATCAACATGAGAAGTCCAAGCCGTGCTTCCGCACCATTCCATCTGACTTCACGGTAGCTGGATCAGAGGACTTCACCAGACATAAACCTCACTAATTTGATTGTGTATGTCTCACTGGAAGTCCGCGAACTTAGCATCTACGCACAGGTGCTGAGTTGCCTACGAATTAGCCAGTTTGAAACTAACTCTAGCTATTTAGTATCCGCATTTAGATTTAAAATATTTAATTTCACTCTTGAGGCTGCAGATATTTAGCTCATTTCTACTGCACATACAAAGAAGCCAACCTTTTCCCCATTACCCATACCCCACTCGATTTAACTGAATCCAGACGATGATGTATGTCGAAGCACAATCATCAGGATTGTGAAAAGTGTCCATGAATGTGGACGCTTAGGCTAACCACACATCACAACAGCAAACTGGAGAAGCGAAGCAGAGATCTTTGTCATGTTTTAGTGCATGTTTCACTTTGCTCAGTCGATGTGGACGACGCCACTTACGATTTTAGCAAGTACTAGAGCACAAGTACGCTTTAATTTCCTCGTCTAATTTTCTGTTTTGCGGTGGGGCTAATTTAGGGTGACCAGATTTTCTAGTCGAAAAACCGGGACATTTTACCACGTGTCACGTACAAGTATAATGGTTGGCATAGTACATTAATACAGTTCTATTTACATCAGGCAGATACCGTAGATGCAGAATCGTGTGTGTACTTGTATTTGTCAGTGCTACCACATTTCTTTATAAGTTCTCTTACCCTTTGACACTCACTGAGAGAATTTCGCACACGAAAGATTATGCACCACTTGTAATATTGCTTCCAGTGTTTCAATTTCCATTCTGTACATCCCTTCTGTCCACTGTATTTTTATGCAGGAGAAAATTCTGTCAATTTTTGCATTCTTAGATGGTATTACAAAAACGTACCTACAAGTTTTGTATAATTTTTCAGAATACAATTCGGGACGTTAGCAATCACAGAAGAAATCATCTCATTCTTCATGCAAAAGTTTGTCTTTCCACTTCTCTCGCTCAGAGTTCAGCATTTCACTTAGAACGGTCATTTCATGCAAGAGAAGATTTTCATTGAGCTTCGCTTTCTTTTCTTTCAGATTGACGCGTTTGTTCCAGTTCCCATCTCGGTGATATTTCAAAAACTAGGCAGGAAAACAGAACCAAACATGAAAATGATTTGCTACTTGGAAAGAAACCGGGACAATTCTGTGTCCCGAGGAAGTCTTGGTCTTTATTACTGCAAACCAGTGGAATAGTTTATAGCTATGCTCCGTTCCCGAGGAAGTTTATCGGGACACCGAGAAGAAGGTTGAAAATCCGAGATAATCCCGGTTTTCCAGGACGTCTGGTCACCCTAGGCTAATCGGACGTAAGTACGAAGCAAGTGGATATAAATCGGGATGTGTGTGTACTGACATGGAAATTTTGGCCAATTTTAGATTATGATAGACATTTTTAATTGTCCAGAAGTGGCAACACTAATTTTATTGCCCCTTTTGGTGAATTTACAATTGACGATAAAGCTGCCAGTAGAAATCTCCAAACAACATTAACTTTCATTTACTTACGTAAATCACATGGAAATTGGTGGACTGATCTGACAGCAAACCTATAGACGAGCATAGGCCATATTCTACCGAAGAAACGTAACTTTTTAACTGTAATTGTACCGCGAAGTCGTGCTACGAGGCATGACTATCTTTCAATTAAGGTTTTTAACGGTGCAATGCTGTCTACGGCGCTAGGATTACTTTCTCTCATGCCCTTGGTTTGTTGAACAAAGCTAACAGTACAGAGATTTATAACTGTTCTTTACCCTTCACACAGACAGTTCTCATAAAGTGAAGTACATCTTTTCCTTGTCATTCTTGGATATACCGAAAAAGAAGAAGTAAACGAGCTCCCAAGATAAAATTAATCTTATCCAGTTTCTCTTTGTTTGTGGATGCAACTAGGGAAGGAACTTTGATGAAACATATTTCTGGGCATCATAGATTAGACCCGTCTGCACAAAGGATCTGGCCATAATTAAAAGTACCAATTCGTTTTCCGTGACTGGGGGAAATGAAATAAACCCTTACTCGAGACTATCAACGCAAGCACAGTTTGGACCCGTGTAACTTTCTCAGTGTTCATTGCCACTTGGAAACTCCGGAGACTGGCTGATCCAACACAAAACAAGAGCAAAAAGATGACGACTTCTTTCAGTCTTTGAATAGAATCAATATAAACAGAATATAAGATGAGCTCGAAACTGTTTGTGTATGGCTACCTTTTACGTTACCGTTTAGGGGGATACTGATCCCCCGTATTCTTCTATATTGTATCAATGATTAACGGTTTTCAGCTCCCATTATCAAAAACATTGTCGACAGACATTCTCTCTCACTCTCTCATATATATATGTCGAGCAATTTTAGGTCATGCGCATTACGTTCGTAAACATGAGGTACTGAGTTAAAAAGTATGTTATCCTGCAACCTTATTTGAAATTTTGTCCAACTTTCTGGTTAACAATCAACGATATATCTAAACTGAAACCTAAACTATTTATTACAAATTTCTTATCCTGTAGTAAAAATCCATTTACATGAGTCGCCGTGGCTTACGTTGTAGCGCGTCTCACTAGGAACCGGGTGGCCCGGGTTCAAAACCCAGCCAGGACACTGAAGACTTTTCTTGTGCTCCCATGCCTGGCGCTCTGAGATGCAATCAGCCTACCAGTTTGTCTTTAGTATTCGGAGGTAAAGGCGGTCGAGCACGGGACTGACCTCTTGTCGTCGCATTGGTCAAGAATATGTGGAGCGTTATCTCCACATCCCACTACCACCGCATCGCAGAGTTTGGACCCGTGAAACTTTATCTTACACACAACCAAAATTCACAAATAAACATGCGCTTATTGCGAATCTGAACTTCAATCGTTTGCGCATAAAAAAATAAAATCCCATGCGTTCCTAAAGATTACAACTTCCTTTCCATCCAGCTTCCATTACAGAAAAAATAAACTTACATACGAAGAAACTTAAAATCTAGAATCCGTCAAATATATTTTTTTTAAACGATTTAATCACCAGTGTCATTCAACCATTTTACATTCATTACTTTTCTCTGTCGTCTAACGATTACCTAAAGAGAACAATTGATCTCTCTGTTTATTGGTACTATTCGAACACGTACTTTGAAATGTAAACTGTCCGTAATTACGGACAGATATATACCAAGCTGATATTCATTATTCAAGTATCAAGCAGACAATAGACTGTAAAATTTTTCATCGCTTGCATTTATGATGAAAGAAATTACGAAAACTAGAAAAAGTGAGGAAAATCAATCAGTCCTGGAACCTCTGCAAATTACCTACAATGCTTTTTGCTTCGCGCAGTGTTCACAAATTTGCATTCTCAGGCCAAAATAGAGAAAAAGAAATGCGCTGAAACTTCAATGCTCTTTGAAATTCAGTTACATAATCGGTACTTCACACAGAGATAAATATAAACTTTTTAATATGAACTTCTTTATCATAAAATAAATACTAGCCTGCAACGGTGTTTGCTTTTAACTGGTTGCAGACCACTTTATGGTTTGGGTCACAAAATATTAGCTTCAGAAAAAGTATCCCAAGACCGAAATAATTAAAAAAAAAAAAAGAAAAAAAAAAGACATACTTTTCTTAAACAATTTGTACTAAAAAATAATTTTGTTTATACATGACTAAAAAGAAAAGAATTTATAAACTGACTATAAGAGAGCGCCCCATGCTTTTTAGTCATACATAAATAAAATTATTTTTTTCATTTTTTAGTACGAATTGTTTAAGAAAAGTATGACTTTAAAAAGTTTATTTTTATTTAGTTTCTTCAAGATTATGAGTTATGACAATGTAAAGCTTTCACATCAATACATAATCACCACCAAGAAATACTTGGAAATGCTAAGTGGATTCCTAAATGTGCATCCCCTATGTTTATCGGCCTTTTCCATAATTCGTCTGTTATCCAAATACGGACGAAAAAATAGAAAGAAAGAAAGAAAGAGAGAGAGAGAGAGAGCCATTTCACGGTCAACAGAAAATTTGGTACGTCAACAATAGATACAATTAATGAACACATTTCCCACTGTAAACGGAGTCAACAAAATTTTAGTCTTGTCTGAAACTTCTTTGAATTTTCAATAGTCTCCGTGATCACCACTTTCAAGATTCAATTGGTGGTCAACTGGATGAATCTTGACAACGGTGGTCAATGAGACAACTGAAAGCTCAATTAATTGTAAATTAATTTTAAACAAGGGTGAATTCTTATGAACAATTTTCTTTAAATAGAAGATCGCATTGCCGTTGGACCGAACATCTACAAGAACGGACTTAGGGTTGTATTCAAATCACGTCTTGTCTGAAATGAAATCGAAGGGAAGACGAAATTTGCTGAGAAATGTAAAGGTCTGGGCTATGACATCTTAATATACGGACTTTCTAATATCTCGGTTAAGTAACAGATTCAAAATCACAATAGTTCATTTCACAACTATTTGATAGGTTGGTTTTGGAAATTTCAATATTGTCAAGTTTTTCCTAAAAAAAAATGGGGGTAAGTACCAAGGTCTCTGTAAAATACGGCTTTAGAAAAATATATAATTACAGGCGTCTTAAACATACTGACTCGTTTTGTTTTTTGATTGGCTTTATAGAAAAATGAATTGCTATAAATATTTACAAAAAAAAAAAAAACTTTACATGACGATAGAACAATGTTTATAGAATAATTTGTTTTTAATTTGATGTTGTTTTTTCTTTCTTTTGTGGGTATAAATTGTATTTTTACATTCTTATCTTTAGTTAACAATCGTTCGTGGTTTCCTCAAATCTTGCAACGTTAAAACATTTCCCGACGTCATACAATAATGAAATTCTGCACAGCGACGTAAGTCGGGTGACAATACAATATTCCACTGTTACTTTCATATATTTGTATATATTTATATATTTTAAAAGCATATTTTAATAATTTTTTTTAAAAATATAGACTTCTTTATCCTAAAGTAAATATTAGCCTGCAATGATGTTGCGTTTGACTGGTTGCAGAACACTTTAGGATTGGGTCACAAAACATTAGCTTGAGGAAAAAAGTATTCGAACACCGAAATTACTCGAAAAAATCATTTTAAAAAACTTTTTGAAGACACACTTTTCTTAAATAATTCATACCAAAAAGTAAAAAAAAAAATGTTTTTATGCATGACTAAAAACAAAAGCATGGGGCACTCCAATTTAAGAATTTATAAAGTGACTGTATATGAGCGTGCGTCCCATGTTTTTTATAGTCATGCATAAACAATATTATTATTTTTTTTACTTTTTAGTACGAATTGTTTAAGAAAAAAGTATGTCTCTAAAAAGTTTTTTTTCTTTGTTATCTTTTAGATACGATTTTATCTTATCTTTCCGTGCATTAAAATTCAAATCGCTATAATCCACGAAGTGTGGCGAGAGTACTACAAGTAGCTTCTTATGAAATGCATGCAGTGAAGAGCATAAAACAAAGAACGGGTTCAGGACCATAACGGAATATGTTTGAATTTTCACACGAGTGAATCCTTATAGAAATGTGATATCTCAACTTAGAAATGAGGTCGATAAAAGATCTATTTTCTCATGAATTTACACTGTCTGCGGAGAAGGGTTAAGCGGAAGCATGCTCACTTTGTAACAGCGAAGTCTTCAATTCGAAACCGATATGCCGATGATTCAACCCTTACACGATACCTTCTCTACTTAATTTACTTTATGTTATAATATCGATAACTCGCCGCGCTTTTATTTTGTGTATTTTCTTAAAGTATGAGAGCTCTTGTGCTTAAAATACGAAATGGACATATTATTTAATACGCCATAGTCGGGGGTGAAAACTCATACAGATGGAACTATTGCAAAGACGGAGTTTAGACTTTGTCTAAGTTAGGCATAGGTTTAAAACATCAAATTTGAATGCACCAGTTAAGCCTAAAACCATTGTTTGACCTTCTAAGTCTTTCCAATCAGGCGAAAGTTTCTGAAGTAATGAAGCATTGTAAGTGTACATGCAAAATATTATGAGTTAAAATATTGCAACCGCAATACTGAAGTTTAACCTGTACGCTCCTTACGTTGTATTAAAAAGAGGGAGATATATTTTTACTCAGATTTCAATCACAACACAAATATTCAAATATATGAATTTCAACATTGTATGGAGTATGTTTCGTTTTCTCTTTCATGATATCCATAAAGAGAGAATTCTGAAACAACATAATTACTTCACCATTTGCTTACAGGAACCAAGAAAACTAAAAACTAAATCAAATTTCCGTTATGGGTGATATTGGGTTGCAATATGAACCCTTTACCATAGAGAGTCGATACGCACGGATAACAAATTTTGCCAACTTAAAACTGATGGCAATTTGGGGGATGCAAATACCCAACATCCTAGGTTACTTGTATCAAGAAATTTGGACCTATCTCCCGTAGCCTTGTGATTTGGTAGGTACGCAGGTTCGAGTCCTACTGTCAGCCATACTAACTACAGTTTTCCTTAGTTTCGCCGGGTGAATTTGGGTATGGTATTCTCCCCTGCTCCGAAAAGTTACGTGCAGAGGGATGTCAACCCTCCGACATGCGGCAGGCTTAGGCCAATTCTTCAGTTCACAAATTGAAAATTAAATGAAGAAAATCGACGGAACGGTCTGACCGGTAACAAAATTTCTTTCGATCATATAATGGTGCATGCTTAGTATGTTTAAAAGTGAGAAAAAATGTCTTCATTATTCGTAATATTTTGTTAGCGTTAGTTTCTAAAGAAAAAAGGTAATTGCATTTTGGAATTACGTGCGCATAAAAGAAATAACAATTTAAATGGAGGAGGAGTTAAGAAAAAGGAGGTTTGGTTAATGTTCTTGTAAAATCAAAAGGCCCTACCTTTTTGGAGAATTTCTTGATTTCCAATAACCGCTCGTATTGGTCTGCAGCACGAACGCACAAACGCATGGTAAATGCCTCCATTTTTGGAGTAATAGGCGCACAGCAAGTAGTCATTTGTCTCTATTAACGAGAGAAAGAGAAGAAAAATAACTCCAGAACTTCTATCTCCGCGTACCGCGGGTCACCGGTTGGGTAAACGCTGACAGACACAGCGGCAGCAACAACGACAAAAACAATAGGAATAATAATAAGTTCTCGCTTCCATCCGTCCTCGCTGTATATCCTGCGCTGACTCGGCGCACACTGAATCTTGCACTGCGTTTGGTAGGCTGGCTTTCCAAGTTACCAGCAACACATCCTCGTTTTCTTACGTCACGTGACGTTTCCACAGACACTACCAACATTACTCCCAGTACTATGCAGTGCACACACACATTCTTACGCGTTTTTACATCGAAACGTTGTATGAATCAATATTAGCGCCCATTGTCTATTAGAACGTCAACATTGTACAGTGAAAAGAAACTTTTCAACGATTTATCATCATCATCTGGATGTGGCCTCAATACAGTTGGTTCACTCCTGGGACTCGACCACACTTGAAGATTCTTCTACTGAAATATCAATATATACTGATTGCTTCCTTACATCCTCAGATTTTCAACACTTTCTCTGAGAGGAATTTTTCATTAATCATTCCGATTCAAAGTGAAAACAGGACGTGTTTTTGACAGTTTTAGTCACATGTTCCGAAAACAATGTTATTTATATAACAGCTCACTCGTTAAAGTAGGAAACACGCCATCCTAAAGCCCGAGTCAATGACCTCTCTTTGTTTTCATATTAATGTAAAGTATGATGTATTAATACTTTCATCACGCAACTATACAGCGACTTCAGTTCGAATCGGTACTGGAACGGGGTGCACGTTCGAGTCCTACTGACGCCGTCCATGACCATATTTTACCATGGTTTTCCTCAGTTCCACCAGGCAAATGTCGATTTGACACATAGAATAGAGACTACCTTTCTCGGAAAACGCTCACTGGTAGGGAAGTCAGCCATCCTAGTCATGACACTTAGCCATAAAAATGTAATTACAATCAATATACTTCACCATGCAAATTATTTATTCACCGACAAAGAATAAAGGACAATATTTCATTTCAGGGGAACTGAAAAGGAACGACACACTTTTTCTTCTTGTCACGCCAGAAGCAGTTCTCGCTCATATACTGTCCGTGATGAACGACCTGATATTTCCAGGCACCTATTCACATATTTTCAGAGTGCGGTAAATGTAGTGAACATGGAATTAAATATGTAAATACAGAAGT
>JAGDQP010054156.1:0-13401 GCA_022664845.1 Lepisma saccharinum
GACAACAATGCACCATTCGAAGTATTAACCGCAGGAGAACATTGGAATCTTACAGGAAATGCTATAATTAAATTTAGCAACACAATTCGAAAAAAGCTAATCAAACAAATTTGTTCGTAACCAATCCGCCGTAACTTGACTTATTAGATATAGAAATGCGTCAATCATTACGTTTCACAATCATTACTTTTCCGACATTGTCTAGTAGAGAGAGAGCCGATCTGGTAGCCGTGTGGGTTAGGGCGCTAAGCCAGCGACTCGAAGGTCCCTGGTTAGAATCATGGATGGGGCATGGATGTTTGTGATTGTGGATTTGAACTTTGAACTATACCGTATCAAAGCGCCTACTCAATTGCTTACAACATGGCAACCAAGTTCATAAAAGCTACAGAAAAGAGAGGCTGGTTGACCAAATTAAAAAGATCAGCGCAAAAATCTCAGACAAAACTACCATGCTTCTCAGATGAGACGCAAGTTGTGAACAAGGCAGAAGATTTTAGAGTGGTGAAGACACTTTCCCGTAAAGAAGTTGCTGAGGGTCAGAGGAGAATGGATATAGCAAAAGAAAGAGGCACGACTCTCCATGAGATTCTCTCTCATGATCATTTGTCATCATCCCCTTTATTTGATGGACTCTTTCCAGCTCACGTGAACAAATCAAAATTGAACAAGGATTAGATATCACTCAGTGGCAGCCGGATAGAAAGTTATCCACTCATGTTATTGTAGATTTCATGTCCAAAATGCGGGCAACACCATTAACAAAATTGGACACATTTAGTGATGCCATCAACTCTATAATAGCATCAACAGCACGAGTATGACTTAAACCCGAATTCACTCAGTTTGTCCTCGACAGTTACACTGAGATATCAACTAAAAGAAGGAGAACGCATGCGGCGCAGAGAGTCAATTGCGGATATTGATATTATTGGTTTGTCAAGCAACACACTTATTCCTCGACAACTTGACAATTTCTGGTCGTCTGAAAGGAACATACGCGATCTTCAGTTGCTCGCACGAGAGCTACTCTGAAAGTCTGAAAGTGAAAAATTGTCTCCCATTATTGTAAGTGCACTTGTTAGTGATGGTGAAGTGCTTCCTGCAGGCACAACTATAGGTAACTAGTGATGGGAAGTTTCGTTCCTTCTCGAGATTCCATTCTTTTGATTCAATTCACGAGCAGGAATTCAAAAAAGGAACGAATACTTTCTTGAGTACTTTGGGTTTTGAGTCCTCTGGATTAACTTGCTTTTCCTGTTTTACTTCCTTCACATGTGGATGTGCGTGTGTGGTGAAAGATGCTAGAATGGAGGCATTGGAAACTAGATTCACAAAGCATGCAAACTATTTCATTAGTATACTGTATTATAGTACAATGGGGAATAGCAGGGACGTACTTGAAAGTTGGTTTGGGGGGGGGGGGGGGAGTCACTCATGTTACTTCGAGGTGGGTCCGAGGTCTGTAGGTGTAAAATGTACGTAGAATACTTATCATTTTGCCAAAAAAAAATGCTACCAAAAAAGAAAGAAAAAAAAATTGGGGGTAAGAATCCTCCCTCTCAGCATACGTCCCTGAGGAATAGATTCACATATGCGTGTGATTACATATTTCTTGGCAACATATTCGCCCAAGGAAAGTTGTTTTATCAGTACCTGAAAATATATAATTATGTATATTTTTTGAACTGGGAAGCAACATTCCGTTCATGGTTGTAATGGAATATACTCGTGCGTCTTTCATTTTGGCCATAATTGCCGTTATTTGGCCATTTGTAAGTATTTGAGACTTAAGTATGTATTTATCAAACTATAAATACAGTAAAGGAACACTTTTACATTGAAAACAAACAACAGGATTAGAAAGAAATCGACCCTTGCTTTGTTTAAGGTGCCATCCCAGCAATTGCTTGATGTGACAAAGAAAAGCCTCAATTAGAATAGGCGGTCGTTAGACACGATATTACGAATGCGGAGATAATGTTCTTTCAACTGAGCTACAAACGCTCGGTGAAACGGAAATCATATATTTAAAGTGAGAAATCATATTTAACATGGACACAGCAAGCTAATGGTTAGCAAAGAAGCCGTAAGTTGCTATCACACGTACACGTAGATTGTTTATTCGAAGAACTAGAAAACGACTCGACTGCCGCCTGACACCCCTCTGCTCCTCCTCATTGACAGCTTTCCTCACCCTTTCTGGACAAGCGAGGGAGGACATCATACACAAGGTTGGTTGAGAGAGAAAGAGAGAGAGGGAGAGCGAGAGAAAGAGAGCGCGCGCTTTGAAAACAAATGTCTACAAAAAGTGGAAGGGTGTAGGGGTAGAGGGTGGAAAGTGGACAGAAAACAAGTATTGTTTCCTTCATTTGCACATGCATGCGTAGAAGCTTTGGTTTCAAGCTCATTCAATTCCAATGCTTGTGTTTTTCCTCCAATCTGAGCCCTTTGAGTTCTGATTCCCGACGATCGACTTGCTCACTTAGCTGACCACCAACTCCTCCGAGTCGATCCAGCCAAACCGATCCAAGTCTTTTCTTGGATTCGTTCCTTGCGCTCACTGAAAGGATTCGTTTCTTTGGAACGAATCGTTCCGCATCGACCCATCTCTGCAGGTAACATTTCAGTTATTGAATTGGATTGAGGAAGATGATGATGTGCATATCGTGGTTCATGTTGATTGGGCTGTTCGAGTGAAGAACTGTGAACGAGTTATTGTGATATCGAACGACACAGACACTTCGGTCCCTTCTTTTGCATTACACACTGCATTTTCAAGCATTGGGACTGAAGGAAATCTGGCAGCAGTATGGGACCGGCGAGAAACGACGAATGTTACCGATTCATCAAGCTGTGTGCAAGTTGGGTATTCTAGTTGCCAAAGTCGTGATTAAAGCTCATTCTTACAGGCAACGATTGTATGAGAAAGGTGCAGCGTTAGCTTGTGAACCCGCTCAATACCTCACAAATTTTGACGAGACAGATACGTTATCAGAGCAAGATGCTGATCTTGCTGAGAAGTTCCTTGTTCGCGCCTGGGTTGGACTCCGATCAAATTCGAAAGCAGACACTTCTGATTAATTAACTGAGATCTAAAGTTTGCTCTAGCACTACTTGCAGCATTGAACAGTAGCAGAAGATACCACATCTGCAGGACAGCGTACCTTGTCAAGAAGTGTTGCAACCTTCTAACTACGAGCAACGAACAGGAAGATCCACTGGAAGATATCAAGCATGGGTGTGAAGAGCACTGTGGAATGTTACTGCCGTCCAAGTGCCTCAAAACCGTTACCCGTACGTATTAGTTTTGTTTGAAAATGCTCAGGAAAATGTGAGACGAGACGTTGTGGATGTCGTGATTTACAAGTACAATGTGTGCTATTTTGAAATGGAAAAAATAAGTACGTTACTTGCCAGAACTAACGAATTTTAATAAGTTATCCAGTGAAGTATTTTTATATTATGCTCGTAAATGAACAATATTCCCCGTTAAGACATTAATTCCCAGCAATCATATATGAATACTGATATGAAAGGATATGTGAAGTGCTGGGAGAGACGCTTCAAATAAAGTGGGAATGGATGAGTGAGTGTGTGAAATGGGTAAAACCAAAAGAAGATGATTGATGCGGAACATACATATTGGATAAAATCATATGATACAGAGAAGAAACCATCTGCACAAGGGAGAAACCATCTACACAGGCGAGAAATCAACCACACAGGGGAAAAACCATCCGCACAGGAAAGAAACCAGAACACGGAGAAACCAAAAGAACGTGAAAGCAAAGGAAAAAACAACTTTAAGAAGGAGCCAAGATGACTCATGGAAATAGACAAACTGAAAAGGGACTAAAATATTCATCACAAGAATAAAATGTTAATGTGAACTTACACATTCAAGAGTAACATACTATAAATTAGAACGTATGCACATGTCAATATAATGTAACAACAAATATGAAAATAAAGATGTATAGACCAAAACACAGCTATGATGATAACCCGTCGGAATTCAAGGTTAAGACGTCGGCTGTTAAAAGATTGAACGCATCTTTTTCTTTTTTACATATTCTTGTTTCTTCATTCTCTCTGTGTTACATTCTTTCGTCATTTGTTTGATATACAACTGTATGTAATTAAACCAATAATAAAAATTAAAGTAATTAAGATAGCTATGCGATTTGAAATCCATCACAAACACCGACTTGCAATGACACATTAAAGCGACTGATATTAGAGAAAAGAATAAGCTATATTGTTACACATATTCTCCACAACTTACATTATGTATATACTTAAGATAAAACAAAATGGTAGCTGAGCAAAGCAAATACGTTATATTTAAAAACTAGAAACGTGTAACGGTTTCACCAACTACCTAACAACTTGGCTTTATCAGACATCATCAGAGAGTGTGTCTGATGAAGCAAAGTTGTTAGGTAGTTGGCGAAACCGTTACAAGTTTTTAGTTTTTAAATAAAACGTATTTGCTTGCTCATTTCATTTTATCTTGAGTTTATAAAAGCAAACCCTTGATATGGAAAATTATATAGTTTAAAGGTGAAAGTAATGTAAAAACCAGAAGAAAGGCTACGGAAATCGATTTTTTTGGCTTAGGAAGCTCAGAATGTTAGTAATACACCCTCATGTTGCAGAAATTGTTGAAAAATATACGAGTTTCACATTTCTCGAGATTTGAAATAAAAGATGGCCACCACATTGGGGACGCCGAAGACGCAAGGTCAAACGTAAGCAACATCTGCACCATTGGATTTTTTGTCTTTAGAAACCTCTGAATACATACTGCATTTTATTATAGTCAAAATAATAAGGAACATTATTTTTTCTGTAACCAAAGACTGAAATTCAAGATGCGTCGTACTGGATAAAAGTCCACCTAAAAAGTCAACACCTAGGGGTTTTGCAAGACTAGACATCTATGAAGTAAACGCACGTGAGCAAATCAGTGGATGTTAAGTTGCAAACAGGACTCCGATTCAGAGACTGAATTACATTGTCCAACACAGGAATATCCATCCACTTTCTGAACATCCAGTGGACGTCCACAATGTCCGTTTTCGGAAAATCCACTGGACATGTAGTGGACATCTATAATGTCCTCCACATAGTTATCCATCCGTTTGTACGCCCACTGCACATGAAAATCTACTTCCTCGGTATCAGTGGACGTCCATCTCGTGTCCAGTATGTCCATTACATAAAATGGACGTACTAGGCTAGAAAATGATATGGACGTCTAGTGGATGTTCTGTGAGGACACAAATTCGCACTCCGGCTACCTTTGATTTCAAAATTCAACCATTTTAGCTTTGGAATTTAACTCAGCATTCCTTGATCTCCTTCCCGAATTTCACCAAAAAATTAGGATTTTTAAAAATTGACGTTTCACACTGATCCCATCTTGGATTTATAATTTCAACATTTTTGGATTTGAAATTAAATTTAGCGCCCCTTGAAACTACCACATATAAAATTTCAAGAAAAACATTATGATATATAACAATTATAACATTTTGCCCTGCCGCCATCTCGGAATTATAATTTCAACATTATTGGCCTCGGAATTGAACTAAGCGTCCCTTGAAACTCAGCGTCCCTCAGCATATGAAATTTCACGAAAATCAGATTATTTTTACAATTGTAACGTTTCGCGCTGCCGCCATTTTGGATTTATATTTCCAACATCTTTAGCTTCGGGATTGAACTCATCGCTCCTTGAAACGTCCAAATTATATTTAACCATCATGATATTTCGCGCTGCCGCAAATCTTAGATTTCAACGTTCAACAATTTTTGCCCCCGAATTGAAGTCACAAGCAAACCTAATGATGGGGCAGGAAAATGTTCTAAATTTCTATCTTCCATGATAGAATTTCAAAATATATGCGCATGTCAATTTTGGCAACTTGAGCGCAATTACCTTGGGAGATATCGATGATAAAATAGTCAGATTCTTGTTTCTGGAGAGTGAAGAAAAAGTGTGGAATTACCCTTAAATTTGTAAAATGCTGAAAGAAATGGAGAGCAAATATATAGTAATGGGTACTGGGTGGAAGATGCTACCTGCTGTTGGGAATGTTCTTCACGGCACGGCCGCAGTCCTGAAGTCCGCCATATTGAATCGATTGATTTTCTTAAAAAATTAATATGCATCTGTACACTAATGTCGAGAAATATCAATTGAAAGAATGTGCCACAATATGTTAAGCTGTGTTATGTTAATATATTATGTGCCACAGTAAATTATGTTAATTCTTTCAAACCATTGCATAAGAAAAATCTTCCAGTTCTCACTAAGATATTTTCACTCGATTGTCATTCATAGTATCATTATGGCGTTGCACTGAAGCAAATGAGACTTGGGAGATGGGGCTTCCTTCTTTTTTCTATTTTGCGTTTGCCCGACTTATTCTTTCTTGCACTATACTGGAACTCGTATTATTAATGAAGAAGGCACGGATATTGAGAAGAGATTTTCATTCCACGACAAGCTTCAATGTTGCCAACTGTTGCTAAAATTCGCACACCAACATATTTTTCCATATTGTCGCATTTCTTCTTTGAAGTTTCCTACTAAACTCATAGCAAGGAGACAAGGTGCTACATACTCAGAAAATATGTTCTGCTCACTCTTAAATGAGATGTACAGAGTATAACGTAATTAATATAAAAAATGTCGGGAGGTGATTCCTGACACCGAGATAAGCAAAAACGGTCCTATGAACATATGGCATATTGTCCAAGTTAGCGAGGGCCGTAAGCATGGGAAGAGTAAGTTCGAAGCGGTAGATATCGAACACAAATAAGCTTAGAGATGGCAGTCTATGAAAGTCTAGAGGAGGGGTTGGTGTTTACTACGTCGTTGCTCGATTCACATACACAGGTGGGGCTGGTGTTCAATACGTAGTTGCTCGGTTTACACACAGGTGGCGTAGTTGCACGGTTCACACACACAGGTGGCGCTGGTGTTCAGTAGTTGCTCGGTTCACACATACAGGTGGCGCTTGTGTTCAGTAGTTGCTCGGTTCACACATACAGGTGGCGCTTGTGTGCAAGACACGACAGTACAGGAGTGAGGTCATTGTGCTGCGAGTGTTGAATAGGACAAGTGACAGTGCTGGACTAAAACATGGTGCCTTATTCCAACCGCGCACAGTCCGACAACTATTTATGTATGGTCGTGCAGATGGCAATGAGCGTGAAGCAGCACGACTCTATCAGAAGCGTTTTCCTAACAGACGCCAACCATCATCCAGGATGTTTGCAGCAATTTATCGGCGCGTGTGAAACAGGGACCGTACTACCTGTCCATGTAGATGCTGGTCGACCCCGTCGTGTACGAACACCTGTTATGGACGAACGTGTGTTAGAAGCTGTGGACAATGGGCCACGTACGAGTACGAGAGAACTAAGCCGTGAAATGCATGATAGTCATATGACTGTGTGGCGTGCGTTACATGAAAATGTGTACCCATACCACCTGCAAAGGGTACAAAAACTGACAAGCGGATTTCCAACCACGTGAAGCATTCTGCCAGTGGTTTATTCAACAGACCACTACCATCATGCTCTTTATCATTGGCATCAGTACTGTTCACTGACGAGGCTACGTTTGGAAGGAATGGTATCGTCAACATGCATAACACACACGTGGGCAGATGCACATCCCCATGGTACGGTTGTCACTCATCAACACCAATTTGGACTCAATGTATGGTGTGGTATTGTCCATGCTCAACTGATCGGCCCACTCATGCTACCCCTAAGGTTGAATGAGGCACAGTATTTGACCTTCCTGCAGGATACACTGCCCCCCTTTTTTTTTCATCTTGGGGACCTTCTACCCCTGTCTTTATGCATTCTTTGCTCAAAATGGGTTGTGCACTTTCAAGGGCGTGCAGCACGAGCAGTATTCGCTCTTCCCATTTTGGGACAGGCAGTCTCTAGGGATTCTCGGATTGCTGGTGTTCCGACCGTCCGAGAAGCTCCTTGGTTCCCTCAATTTTGACTTCGGGTGGTGCGGGACGGACGTTGGACCAGAATGTTCTTCTGGTCTTTGTTCCTAATTTTGAAACTTTTCTTGGGGGGGGGGATACCCTACCATTATCTTTTATTTGCTATTTTATACAAAAAACATTTAACACACAGACGCACACACAAACAAAGGACAGCACAACTTAGACGTCAACTCAAGATGGCTTCTTCTTTTTGTGCAACGATAAGAAAAAAGGGGGATGGGAAAGAAGCTGGACTGCAACGTAAGTATTACTGGTATTTTCTCACAAAGTTTTTGCTGGTCCGTTCTGTGTTTCCATTATTGGTTCCCTTCCTCCTTCTCTCACGCAGTTAGTCTTGTTTCTCAAGTCACATTCACATCACACACCCAACATTTAATGGCTAATATATTTTAAAATGCTTGTGTCCCGGATTCCAGGTCACTCACATTTAGTTACTGTACTTATTTTTTCGGTTTCTTGTTTTCTTCGTCTATTTTATTTGGCCTTCCGTCACCACTCACACACTACAACTTGAGGGTCTCTTGCTGCCGGGTTCCTGCAGCAAGGAACCCACCAGAAAACCGCTGGTTTCCAGCGGTCACACACCCGCTCACTTTTACTCATATTCACTGATCTTGATTTTATTTAGCTTGATTTTAAGCACTATTATTGATTTAGTTCTTTTCTTCCTTTTAAGATGGAGTTTAGTCATTAGTTTATTTTTAGTTTGCTTAGGTTATATTATTCAGTTTCGAATTGTTCCATCCCGCCTGCTGATAGCGAAGTTGGCGCTCGTCGAACCGGCTGCACACGCCTCGCTCGCGAGGTCCTCGTCATGTTTCCCATGTAGCGACCCACTGTCGGTTTGTCACAACATATCTTACCCTGTCCTCTCTTTTTATGTGTCTTCTTTTTTGTTCGTGCTTTATCGGTGATGTTCTTTCATCTTCGGCTAATTTCAAAGTGTTTTATTTGTCCAGATGACAATAAAGCCGAGCCATTCAGGTCATCTCTTTCATTGTTGTATGGGCGGGATTTTATTCTTATTGTTTCTTCACTTTATTACTTAATTATTCTTTGCATATTTTATTGCATTATTTCCTGCAACAATTCTTTTGTTTTAAATCTTCATAAAATAAATTTTATGAACTGATTATTAATTTATCTCGTTGAGAATACGTGTCTAAGCCACCTACTTTCCCACCCCTCCCACTCTTTCTGTTTCGATTCTCATCTCTCATTGGCTGTTGCCGATCAGTAATTCTGTTACGGCCGTCAACTAGGAAAAGCTGCACTGAAACATACTGCTCCTTGAACAGGGTTCCCACTCAAAATAAATAATCGAATTCACGGATTTTTCACGGTCCAAAATTTTTCAATTTGATGGTAGGAAAGTTTATAAAAATAAACCTTTACTGACCGCACGACGACGACAAAAACCGCCCGGTGCGAGAACGAAACGTGTGTGTGTGTGGGGGGGGGGGGGGGAATTCACAACGCGGATGTCGGTAGTAGCAGTGGAATTATTAAACTTGCCCTCGTTCAACCTTACGATGTCAACTGTACATACAACAAAGGGGAAAATACTAAAAAATATTTTTTTAATAATTAGTATTAATTTACCATATCTTGTCAGTAGGTTGTTATTACAAGGTATCCAATTACAAAAACATTAAGAACGCAATTTGAAACAGATAATTACAGCATGCACTTTGTAAAAAGTAAATGAATGAAAAAAAAAACTTAAACTTGTTGAGCTGAGGCACCTCTGCAAGACTTTTTTTTTCTTCGATGGATTATGTATAACTGAACTTGTCTGTCTTTGTAGGATAATAAAATTACACCAACTGCCAAACATTCACAATCTATCTACTTTTAGATTGAATGTTCACTTATATATTGTTCACAGCATGTTTTTGATAGGCCTATTTTAATTAATTGCCAAGCCGACGTACAAAAGCAGTTTTTTAATTACAAAAACTTATCACCCTTTAACGTTATCTGAAGGTAAATTTCCTGTAGCTGGTATAGGTAACCAACAGTTTTGCTTCATAAAAAGGCAAAAAAAAAAAAAAAAAAAAAAAATGTCTTCAAAGGTTACTTACAAAGGTTACTCCTTAAGATATGCATTTTTTCAGAGTTCCAATATTTTTTCATCTAATTCAGTCGTCTTTTTTTTCGCGTCGGCTAATACCTGCAACTATTCTTCTTACATTCTTTTTCTCTTTAGCACTCTGTTTTCTTTTTTATCTGCCTGTACTTTAATTCCTCTCTTCTTTTTGCCAAGTGCTCGGTGTAGTGGGCGTGGGCATTTTTATCTGCATAAATCATGCCCGTGGTTATTTCCATTATTTCCAGTCTACCAGTTTCTGATACACTGTCACAAACAAATCTCTCTCAAGACCACAAAACTTTCTTCCTTCAAGTTCTCAACTATACACTCTTTGTTTACGAAAAATGCAATTTCAACTGGGGCGTTCCCGTGAGACTGTAAAGATGAGTTGAATGAAAGGCTTCAAATCTTTATACTCCTCTCTGGACCTTCCACACTCTTTATCAACTCCATAAAAAAATCATCTAGTCGTTTTCGTTCCTTTTGTACTTTTTGGATTGATCCAAAACATGAGGTACTGTCGCTTTACACCTGCCTTTATGCCTGTAATCCATTTTTTGGCAACCAGTTCTTCTCAACATTTTGTAAGATGTTTCTCACCTGCATTGTTGTTAATGACACTAGGATCTAAGCATGACAATGGATACTTGATTGGTGATTTTTCAATAATTCTTTTGGCCATGGCAAGGATTGCATTCCTTGCATCTCTCGTCAAGTTAAACTTTTCTAAATCTGTGGTTGTTGCACATTTTCTCAGAGCATCTTGGTGGTAAACCCATATCAAAGAGTTTGATTGGGATACGATTGATGGGTAATAAATCTACTTTGTCAATTCGATTTCTTACATTGTACAGATGGTCCTTTTTGACCACTCTCTCAACAAAACTAAAAAATAAATGAGGTAATCTCATTATAAAGCAAAGGAAGCCATACGCGGATCATTCTGAAATTTTCTCAGAAATGGTTCAAACAAACCACACATTGACATAAAGAATGTAATTTGACTGGCAAAAGCTTATCATTTAGTCTCTCTTTAACCACTAGAAACCTGTTGGATCCTGGCTATTTTTTATCTTTCATTACAGTATCAACGTATTTTCTGATGCAAGGCAGTATCGACATCGGTACTGCCTTTCAGCCACGGGACCGTTCTATAACCATCTGACAGCACAGAACTTCAATAAAAACAAAATGTCAGATGTGATCTGCTCTGCGAGCCGGCGAAACTTTAAACAGATTGTACAGCGCACTGAGAAACCCTACTACTTCCCATTTTGTTGCGTTCATGCCCGTTTTAAAGGCACCATGTAGCGTCTGGAGGCCACAACTGCCAATGTGTAACAAAGTAAAGCTATTTGGCGAATATGGAAGATCCTGCTGAAGATCGTTTAATAATTTTATGTTAACGTTAGGCTCATCCACAGAAACTTGTAAGATTTTATTCATAATTTCACATGAAATGGTATTTTTAATGCCTTGAAGATTTGGTGTAGTATCTGGTTTTAATTTGATGGTTCATTAAATCCCACCAATGAACATGCAGGTATATTTGTTGTAGCTGACTCACCTTATTTAAGGATTCGTCAAAATACAGAACTATATGAGCCAAACCAAACTGCTACATATGCCACTTTCGTATAATCTAAGTTTTGGTGCTATATCATTATCTAGAAATTGAACTTTGAAACTTTTTGCACAACGAGCTGCAGCTGCAAAAGGAGTGTGATTCACAATTGAATACTTCTGAGTTTGTCACAGACTCCGACAGAAGATATTGTTCCACTGCAGTTTGGGGACACGTCGTTGTTGAAACAAGTGTTTGACTTGGCTGTATGACTAAGCTTCCCGAAGCAGAAGTCGCTAATTGCATCTCAACATGATCTCGACCGGTAGAGGATCCTTGTTACAGAATTGTCCTCGACCTTAAACATCTTCAACGGAAGCTCGTAAGAAATCAAGCCTATTTACGTTCGCACTATATAATGAAAATAAGAAGCATCATCAATCGACCGGGCAAAAACAAATGACGATTAACGCTGCACTAAGAGGGGAGGAAACTCTCAAGAATGCTGCAGCTTGTGAATCATAAACTTAATTATACACCGCAAAGCAAGCAGTGGCAGCATTGAGGCACTCGCAAATTAAGCCCTGTGCTTTTGAACTCGTAGCAACACGAACTCAGCGGCTGTGATGTGTATGTGCGCGCGTTCCGCTCCTCCCTCTCCATCAGCTACCAATCACCACTATCTTCAAATTGTGCATCGTGTTGTCATGAACCATTGGTCATCCGCACTGCTGCTAGCAAGCTGCCAACGACGTGTGAAAACGTCTTTTAAATTTGAAACAATTTCAAAGCACAGTTCTAAGATTCAATACGACATTCATTTTCTTCTGATAAGTATTTCTCTATTAATTTGAAAATGTTCTAGATTTCAAGGTTTGAAGAAATTCACGGTTTATTCCAGTATTTTCACACTATACCAAATTCACGGCTTCACGGTTGAGTGGGGACCCTGTTGAAAACTACATAAGAAGTGGATTTATAATGCAGCCCAGTACTTAAAGTTTATTAATAGTAAAAGCAGCCTCGCCTGATGAAAGATATCAAATTTTAGTAGCTGCTTTCTTGAGAATCTACATGGTTGAAGCTGAGAATTAAATTTTGCTGTTGGCGTTTTCATCGTCCATATTGGTTGACATTGGAAGTGTGAGACGTGATGCATTTGTGTGGTTCATCAGTGTGTAAGGTGATTTTGTGTTATATGTGGTGTGTAGTGGTTATTTTTCTTTCCGTTTTTAAATTTTAAAAAAAAATCATCACTTGTGGTTCTAAGCCCCTTTTCTTCAGTGAGTGTGTAAGTTATTAGTGTACCTTCAGCATGTCAGTGGTTTGTGGTTTTAGTGGAAACATGAGTGAAGTGGAAATGTCCGCTTAATTTGACAGGCATCGGTTTACTATCAGGTATATATGGTTAATGTGTTAAAATTTCTCTCTCTCTCTCTCTGAATCCCAAGTCTGGTTCACATATTTTTAGATAGCGAAATTACAGCACGTTACCATTGATTCGAAAGTGGTGAATATTTTACCTTGCACTGTACTATAGTTGATGCTACTTTTCAAATGCACGTTCATTTCCCACTCAGCATTTTGTTTGCTTATTTCGGAAAATTGGTGTGGTTTATACTGCACGAAACCTCTACAAGTATGTCCGTTTTGGTAAAAGTAAAATTTAAAGGATTCGAAATGTATTATTTCGATTAGCA
>JAGDQP010054157.1:1445-13401 GCA_022664845.1 Lepisma saccharinum
AAGTTCAATTGGAGGAAGTCATACTGTATGCTCGTCGTGTAGAAATCTCTGCTGATGTTGCACTTCAGCTAAATCGCTTTATGCTTCAAGATACTGCCAAACTTCCAATGACGCGTGTAGAAACACGTGTACATACCATACCTGAAAATGTCTCTACGTTCAATCTGGATAATTTATTTTTAGGTAAAGTACCTAAAGGTCTTGTTATCGGGTTTGTTTCAAACACTGCATTCAATGGTCGGTACGATCTTAATCCCTTCCATTTCCAGCACTTTAATCTTAACAAGCTGCAAGTGCAGGTTGGATCTAAATTTCATCCTCCCAGTCCCCTTACACCTAATTTTGCCAATAATTTGTATATTCAAAGTTATCATTCTTTGATTTCTGGTACTGGTATATTTCATCAAAATGCCGGTCACACCATTACACCGGAAGATTATCCAAATGGCTATACGCTATATGCATTTATTTTATCACCTACCAATACATTGGACGACTCTACGTGGGATGTCGTCAAAGATTCGCCTGTCAATATTAAAATAGGGTTCAGTGAGCGTCTTCCACAATCCATTACTTGCGTGGTCTATGCACAATTTGATTCCCTGATCCAGATCGACAAAGATCGTAATATCTATACGGACAATAGTATATAAATAAATGTACCATACTTACACTACATTTTAAATTATTAGTTGGCACTCTGTCTCAGTAAGTGTATAAAAGATGGGGGTAAGTTCCTGTTTACATCATTTGAACGACGGTACCATGAGGGCAATCATCCACTTTTCGGCGTTTGAGCAAACTGGTGAGGATGAGTTTATTGTCAAGGAATTGGCCATTGTGAATCCCGATGTCAATACAGTTCAAAGCTGGATGTTCAAGGCACCTTTTGATATTTCCCAATTACCATTAACACTCCAGTTCGATAACGAATATCTTGCTATGCACATTTTTGGAGTCGACTGGTCCGATGGTGATGTCGCATACAAGGATCTTCAGCGCATACTTACCAACTATACAAAGCATATTCCTGTACTCTACACCCATGGACACCGGCGACAACAATTCCTGCAACGTATGCTGGGACGAAGTGTTATGAATCTCGAAGATTTGCGTTGTCCAAAATCATCCAAATTACTGTTTCCTGAAAGTCACTGTGCACATCGGCATCATCAGTTTCATACATTTCGATGTGCATTATATGAAGCATTGTGTTACAGCAAGTACTTAACATACCATGATTTATCACAATACGTAACCCCTGAACCTAAAAGTGTATATAACCCCACACCCATTACCCCAAGTCCCAGTGTACTTCATGAAGATGATGAAGAAGAGTGTCATTCCGTGTGACTATGTGGACTGATCAAATATTAAAGACAGTGTTACATGACTGTTTCAGTGCGAGCATATTAACTGGCATTTACTCTTTGAATCACCTACCTGCAATAGTAAAAGCACCAGCCGCTGTAATTGTTAATTTAAGTCCGTCTTATCAGCAAGGCACACACTGGACCTGTATTGTCATTAATAAAAATAATCGTGCCTTCTATTTTGATAGTCTTGCACAAAAGCCGCCAAAATCCATTGTACACTTTCTTCGGCGCAATTCCTGTATTTATCGTGTGAATAACGTCCAGTATCAAGCTGATGATTCCGTTTTGTGTGGCTTATTCTGTCTAGTTTATATTTATTATAAAGTACGTAATATTAATATTCTAAAAACATTTTCAAAGACCAACTTACAACGGAATGATCAACTTGTACTGAATCATGTCAGAAAGATCCTGAAAACAAAACAACATTGTAAATAATTTTTTTAATACTATGTAACCTTTTGTAGTAGAGTAGTTTTTCTGTAATAAAAACCTTTTACCTCCTATTTGTTTGAGTTTCATTTCATGAAATAAAACAGAACCAACACATCCTGTGTAGTATACATTTATTTTCCAATCATGTTACAATTTCAATGTGGATATACCATCCACCACTTTTAATGTTTGTACTTTGATCCAACATTGTAACTGTATGCAATTACGCAAGGCACATGCATACTCTTGCACTGGTTGGTGATAGGTACACTTTGCTATATCTACTTTGAAATTAAGTGTGCGTAAGGCAGGACATGCTTGATCTTCAACATTCACAAGATTCGTCAGTTGAAACACTTTACGCAATAACACCATCTTTTCATGACCTTTACAATAAAAGATGGCGCCCATTTCACATAATTGCAATACAATATGGCGGATATGGGATACTGTATATCCATTCGACGTATTCCAGTCTAGGCCATGCAAATTATAAGTTAACCAATCGACTTGTCGCTGATAACCACTTGATAAATCAGAACGTTCACAAGGTAATTTCATAAGACAATGAAACAATAACGTGGCATCACATGCAACTAGACAAAATTCTCTAATAATGTATTCCCTATCGGAAATTTTGAAACCTTGGACATCAATAATGTACTGCCTCGCACATAATAATCGTGAACCACTAGGATTCTGCTGTTCCAAAATTAAAGGTATCAATAATGCAATACACTCTGGGTCTTTTATAAAATGACGACAGACATTAAACAAAATGGTTTTTGAAATATGAGGATGACCCTGGTCTACGAAACGTTCATAATAGTCTTGGAAAAGTTCTGGGTCGTTTATATGACTGTCAACATGTTGTGCAATCACAGTACCCGTATTCCACACGTACATGCAATTGTGTACTTTACCCAAATTACACTCTGAACACAAAATAGGATTGTCTTGTAAATAAGTACTTACTGTTTTCAATATGCACTTGTTCACAACATAATCGCCATTACAACTCGTACACTGAGCCATGATCACTACACAAGTCCACTACATACACAGTTCCACTATATATGATGTTTTTTGTCCAGTACACAATTCACAAACACTGTCTCTTATTGGGACCGGTGGGCTGCACGATCTTTGTCCGCAAACATATCCTGCACCTTCCACAATTCGGTTTTCATCAGACGCTGAATTCCCCAATCCATCTTCTCTTTCAGTTCAGATGCGTTCGGATGCTTATCCAAGTAGATCTTAAACAGAGCTTCCACCGTCTTGGGATCACGCAACGTGTACCGAGTTCGAGCCTCAAACTCGGGATACACCGCCTCTGGAAAGACGTCGGGTAACATATACCCCGTTAAATGACCGTGACATTCGTGCTCCTGCCGATGAGGGCTGTTCTTCCAACATCCCAAACAAAGCAGGCTTTCTGAGGGCTTCCAGGCGTCAATGGCGGACCAAATACATGCCTCGTCGACCCAGCGCGGTGTGCACTTACACAACGGTGCGACTGGAGGTTGTCTTTCTATATTGCGTACAACAGATGCTTCCATGGTTCGTCAGTAACTATGTCTCGTAATGGCAAGTCTCCTCCTTGTAAAGTAACTAGCACTAAGCATGTCCGCCAATACCATGCCACCGACGCAGTACGCGTCTGCGCAACTCTGGGTGGGGTAGTCCAAATTTCATTCGTGTGCGTGTAGCTAGCTGATTAGTATGCGTACATTGTTTGCGTCGTTATTGGATTCGCCATGGGAGGTCTCATTAATGAGGTGTCTGCTGAATTAAAATCCCCTCAAAAGCAAGATACCCCTACTCATGGCTAAAAAGAAAAGCATGAGGCGCGCCAATTCACGAATTTATAAAATGACTGTTTATGAGAGAGCGCCACATGCTTTTCTTTTTAGCCATGCATAAACAAAATTATTTTTACTTTTTAGTGCGAATATTTTAAGAAATGTTTGTCTTTTATTGTTATTTTTATTCACGAAATTACAATAACGAATAATTGAATCGGAAGAAGGAAATAAACGTCCAAAATTAAAACGTATGTAAAAGTATTATCGAATAGATACACAACTCAAGTTGACAACAAAACATAGTTGCACGTCTTGCAATTAAGATCAAAAAACACACTGAACTGCTGAACAATACTATATTATTCGTAAAAAATAAATTACATGTAACGTTTCGACCTTCTAGTCTGATGAGGATCTTGGCTAGAAGGTCGAAACGTTACATGTAATTTATTTTTTACGAATAATATAGTCTTGTTCAGCAGTTCAGTGTGTTTTTTTACAACTCAAGTTTGAAGTAAGAAATTGCTTTTACAATACAATAAACAATTTCTTTCTTGCCTCTGACACTGTGAATCTATTTAGTGAGAAAACGAATTCCGCCTATTTGGCGTTTATTTCCTTCTTCCAGCTACCGATTCAGTTTTGTTGTTCTGCACTATTATGTATTATGATTTTTTTTTAAGCATACATATGGACAAATCAACTATAATTTATTTAAATTTAAATCTGTTGTGCAAAGATTCATTACCATTACAGGGTGTCCATTACCTGTACGACAAAGTCAGTTTTCTATGTTTTCGTTGGACCAAATACTATCTAGGTTTTAAGACGTAGAAATGGTGTTGGGAACGAGCATTTTGTTTGGTTACTCGTAGGTTAAAAGGCGGAAGAAGGTCGTTGGTCCTGAGTGTGCCCTGCATTATTTTATAAAGAAATTTTAAGTCATTTAGTTTTCTTCGTGCGTCTATGATTTCTTTTATTATTTTAAGTCAAGAGAATTCAAAATGTCTGCATTAGATTTATGTTGGAGGTTGGGTATCCTGTGTTTCACAATGCAAATAAAGAAATTTTGGACTTTTTACAATTTAGATAAGTTAGTTTCACAAACTATAGACCAGATAAATGAACAGTATTCAATAGTATGAAGTACACAAGTGAGAAAATATGACGGGAGAGCTCTGAAATCTTTAATATCTATAAACCTGTAGAGAAATCCCAGAAGTTTGAGTGATTTGAAAGTTACGAATTCAATGTGAGGAGTAAAATTGAGCTTTTCATCACATATGATATCAAGGTCTTTGTAATGGTCTACCCATGGTATAATAGATGAGGATACTGTGTATGTACATTTTGTGTTATGGGTTTTGAGTGAGCAGCGGTTTTGCACGGATTGACTTTCAGTAACCAATTATTGCAGCACATTTCAACAAAATCTATAGCGGCTTGAAGGAAGAAAATGTCTTCTATAGATTTAATAGTCTTTAAAATTTTGCAGTCATCAGCGTAGAGAATTACAGAACAGGACTTTTCACATAAGTCATCAATATAGAGGGAAAATAAAACTCACCCTAAAGAGCTTCCTCGAGGGACACCTGAAAGCACTGGGAGGCACTTAGATGTGCTACCAGGGAAGGCGACCCGTTGTTCTCTGCCAGTCAAATATGATTTAAAACGGTGAAGGAGGGGTTCGTGTAAATTAAATCTGGCGTCAGTGATGTGTATAAGAAGTTTGTGATTGACGGTTTCAAATCCTTTGGAGAAGTCTAGGTATATGACGTCAAGTTCTTGTCTATTTGCTAGGGTATCAGTGGCTTGAGACAGTAGGACAAGCTAAGTTGGTTTCACAGGAGCCATTCGGTACAAAGCCATGCTGGGAGGAAGAAAGAAATGGGAGGACATGTTTTTGAATCCTGTCTGTGTTAATTTTTTCACAAATTAAACCGAGGACAGGAAGAAGGGAAATAAATAGGTCTATATGAATTAACACATGACTTATCACCTGTTTTGTAAACTGGAGTAATATTTGCTTGTTTCCAGACGTTCGGGAAATACCCTCCGAAAAGCGGCTATTGAAAAGAATGGTGAGAGGCGCAGATAATGGTTGGGTTAGTTTAATAAGAAAATGGAATTTATTTTGTCAGGCCCAGAGGCCTGGATGTTTTTAGATAGGTTAACTGGAGGGACTTTCTAGAGAGGAGGGATGATTATATACTCCTCATAGCCATAGGTTTATCAGGAAATTTTTTATCTCATTTTTTCAGTGCTGGACACGGGGATGCCCGTTAATGAAATGATTTGTTTTAGTATTGAACACTATTCATTACAACTTAGAATTTACATTTTTTATGGCCACAAAGAATCTATGGCTCAGGTCGGTATAGCGTAGCAGAAAGGAAGCGGGAAGGAGTCGGACAGGTCTAAGTCGAAGGTGCCATCAGGGAATTGGCCTGGTATGACTCAGGAAAGAAAACTGTTAAAACCTCATTAAGGATGGTCGACCGCTGTTTTCGAACCCAGGACCTTAGGAATGATCACTTAGTAGAATTCCATAAAACGATCAGATAATAATCGAAGAACAGCATTAAGCTGTATAGTCTTGTTTAGTACTCACATTTGAAACATCTGCAGTGATTATTAAAATTATTTTGAGTTAAATAGTCTGCCCATTACTGCGTGTCCATTAATGAAACATCCAGGTTTTTCCATGTCCATCACTGGTACAAAAGCAATGTTAGACGAAAAACACGATTTACTTTCAAATAGTGTATGTTAATGAAAGAAATAGGTAGACATCACTACACGAATGCATGGAGTACTTGTAACATTCTCATTTGATCAATACATTTGAACTGTATTTGAGTTAAAAATTATAACTGTGAAAGGTAATCTTAAAGTGTCCATTACTGGTGCGTTTACCTTACCTTATTTGAGTCAGCAGTTGACCTACCCGGTCAACTTCTGAAAATATTGTAATTGTGTGATTCAGTAATGATTGCGGACATTTCATTAATTCAAATCTAAGACCAGACCATTCTAAATCTGCAAGTATTACTGATATAGGCAAAAAAAAAAAAAAATGCAAGCGTTTTATACCTCCAGTCCAAATACGCTTAAGAAAATGTCTAGAAATTACAATTATAGACACCTGCACAATGTAAATCTTCCGTAATTTTTACCCAGAATATACTACATTACCCTGAAGTACCAGGTAATGATAACAGATAGAATAGCCTGTCGGATGTTTCTCTTTTCAGAAGATTATCACTGACGACAGAGCTATTTTGAATGTTTTTCTTGCAAAAGGCCAACTACTGGTACACGGTCAATTACTGGTACCTTATAATTATACAGACCTTGAGTCAAACATATATTAATTTAATTGCCATCAACAATGCTCACATTCAACTTCACTAAATTCATCGTTAGCAATACAATCATTGCATTCGGGTAACAAACCTAATCATGTATCTAGGGTGACCAGCAGATTATTTCCAAAAAAGAGGACACCTCGTCACAAACATCGCTTCTACGGACAAGTCTCTATTTATATAATATGCCCATACATAATATTATATATTATATGAATCATGAAAACATGCCTATACCATCAGTGATAAATCTTAAAGTTATTTAACACAATAAATGTATAATTATTTTTACTTTATAGTTTATGGCTAACTTTAAAATAACAATATGAAAACCGAGTAGTTAGTCCGACCGGAGTATATCTAAAATTCACGTAAATGTTCTGGTTAACTGCAAACATGATTTCATTATTTTGACATTATTAACACATAATTTATAGACATTTAATTCTTCCTGAAGCTTATAACATTACCGAATTGACACAAATTATTTAAAATTATAGGAACTGAGTCTGGCTCTGTGACATCCAACTATGTGGATTACTAATTATTGAATTATGTATTCAAAGAAAAAGAAGAAATGTTTTGTTCTAAAGATCAACAGATTTTTCATAGCCATTAATTCATGTGATGTCTGTCTCGTAATTAGTGAAAGAAAATATCTATGCTCTAGCAATTTGACCTACTACAGAGGAAGCGAATTCAGCAATATTTAATAACTCAGAAAGGAATTCTACTTTTTGCTTGAATAAAATATTTACACCATTTGATAAAATTTTGCTACCCGATAAATTACTAGCGGTAAGGAAAATACATTGTTTTCTGCTTTTCTATTATGCACTCCTACATTTGTGTATCACTAGCAAAAGAAACACCTTTCTCTTTTAGAGTTCCCACTGTGTAAATAGCAATTGTTTCAGATCTTCGATTGGAGAAAGTTTGAATTTCAACTATTCTCGCTTGAGTATCACCAGATCTAAAATCAAAATAATGAATCAAAATGGGAAATCGTTTTACCGAATATGATTAGAACCACCAGTCGAAAGATCAACACAGGGAATCCCACCCAACGCTTCAATACATAAATTTACAGAATATAATGATAGGCCTAGAACTTAATTAATGATGGACTCGGTTTTTAGTATACGGGCACAACGCATTTGCTTTGCTACGCAAGAATCGTCAAACATCATTTACTGAAGCTTGGTTGTATAGTCCATGGATCTAAATGGATGGTGATGCTTCATGGTATGAAATGCCATGATCCCTTCTGCATGAGTGAGATCATCAATTTTCATTTTCTTAAGAAGATTGATTTAACCTATTTTTACTGCACTGTGTCATCATATTGTTCAAGACCCAAGGGCCCTCGAAAAAAGAGGACATTTAGCGATATTTTAAAAAATTTCATGGACGCCATTTTAGGCCCTTAAAGAGAGGACAGGTCTGGGTAAAAGAGGACGTTTGGTCACCCTACTGTATCTGCTTACTTCAATAACAGAGTGGAATTTACTTCCTTCCTATTTTTTTTGAGGAAACTACGCGAAATCAAGCACGCAACATCTTCCGTTTACAGAATCCTAACTAGCTGTTTTCATCTTCTTTACAGACTCACAATTTCACTACTCTATCATCATCAGAATCGTGATAACCATCATTTCATCATAGTTTCATTTTGAATGACGGAATATTTTGTAGTTTCCCAATAATAGTGTCTATATATTGACACATTTTGGTGTATATGTATCAGACATCTTTCTGTTTATATTTTTAAGATTTTTAAATAGTGTTCTTTCTCAGAGTAACATAACACAAAAGTCTGAAGTCGACCGGGTAGCCGTGAGGTCTAAGGTGTTAGTTCAACCACTCGAAGGTCCCGGGTTCCAATCCCTGCAGGGGCATGGATGTTTGTAGATTTTAACTAGGTGCAAAGGGTAGAATCCTGATGGGCCGAATTCAAAAGTTACTAGACTGGCCCATATAAAATAAAATTTACCAAAGTGTTACCAAAGACTATAGAGTACGAAGTATTCTGTTAGTTTTAAAGGCTGTTTGAGAAGCCTAGGAAACACTATTGCACATACTCACCTTTGGATATCCCTTCGTAGCCTGTAATTTTGAGTATCAATTTACAAATAATTAAGCTGATAGAACATCTCCTTAAAATGCTGTTATATGTGCTAGAATTTAGTCATCCTATTGAGTGGATCAAGATTCAATAGAACGAATTTAATTATTCTGGTAGAATTAATATTAGACAAAAGCAGTTGTCAAATTGTGTATGTGATATATTACTCATAATTAGTACAAAGACATTTTCTTGGAAAATGTTACTTTAACAAAAACATTCTGACTTCGAAACTAGAAATAATAATTCAGTTCGTATTATTTCCAATAAGGAATAACACTTATATCGTGAGAACTGACAATAGCCAAATCGATTTATCATCAGTCTACTGTGAAATTAATTACGTCTAATTGCGCAAACACACATAATAGCTGTTATATTCACTTCTGGGAAACCAAATAAGTAGTTGTTAGTCTTATGAATGCAAGATTTTCCATGATTATCAATGACTGTTTCTCAAAATCAAGTCCAGCATCACGGAAAAGACACAGGAATCGATTTCAAATTGTGGGAATGAAATATGAAGCTTTATCACTGCCATCAATGTTTTTACACACATGACTATTCCGTATTTTTCTTGACATCCTTGTCTTATCTTCCTTTTACACATACATAGTGAAAAATACCTGCTGTCACAAGCAACTATCTAAACGAAATATACCTGGATGATAATTATGAATAACAGTTCCTTGTCA
Source organism: Lepisma saccharinum (assembly GCA_022664845.1). NCBI lineage: Eukaryota > Metazoa > Arthropoda > Insecta > Zygentoma > Lepismatidae > Lepisma > Lepisma saccharinum. Next base: position 11,253 of record JAGDQP010054157.1, read on the forward strand.
TTATCCCAATGACATTGAATCACTTTTGAAAGCACTACCTACCGAACAGAGATATTTTTTTCTTCTGAATTGCGATGCGAAGAAGACAATTAGAATCGAACTATTATTTGCATTCTGCTAAAAATGTGGAATATTTACCAATTAGTGTAGAAAGGGGAAGAGGAAAGTGTGTCATTGTTTGTTTCAGTAAAACGACTGAAATAAAGGAAACGACGTCAATTCACAGGAGGTTTTTCTCTTCTGCTATCACTACTCTCAAAATATCCATGGTCTAACGGCGAAGGTTGCTGAGAACTAATGGCCACTCGAGAGGCGCTGCTTGTCTAATTCATACTCAGGCGAGAGTTTTCGTTGGTTTGCCCGAGTCATATCAACGAATTTCGGGATGGTACTTTCAAGTAAACCCAGATCTTCTCCTTTCTTCTCTCAGAGATAAAGTATAAGAGCTAATCACATAGACGGACTTGTGATCTGAGAACCTAAAACGGCTATTAATGTAATGAGTCATTCCATGAGAAAAATTGGTTGTATCACAATTTTAGAAATATATACATGCAGACTATCTACATAGCCCCTACATGCCTGAGGATATCATAAGTCCTTTTTTTTTTAAGTTCTGCCCTTAGCTCCCCCGGGGCGGCAATATTTCCAACATGGCGTGGCGGATGACGTCTTTTGATCGCGGAGTTGTGTATTGAACTGAATATCTCATAAACTAGTAGAAGAGCTAGAGAGACGAATCAAAAATCTTTCTGTAGATCCTGAAGTGTACATTAAAGATATGGAATCATATTTTATCAAAATGAATCCCTTTATTCTAAAAATTAGGCTGAAAAACGAGTAACGAATTGTGTAACATTGGATTTTGAAGTCAAATTTTACTAATGTAGAAACAAAAATCAAGGTTAATTTTGTATATTCCTGGTATATGACCTTTGTTACTATCTTCTTACTTGGCACACTTTAACAAAAAATATATACAGTATATTAGGGATGCTATCGAGACGAGATGAGACTGACTGTTCTTGAATTTTTCAAGACCGTCTTGGCCTTGGTCTCGTCTCGACCTGAAAGTTTCAGTCTTGGTCTCGTTCTCGATTGTGAAGCTCAGTCTCGGCACGATGGTCTCGGTCTTGTCCCGGTCTCGTCTTGCGGAAGAAGCATTTTATAGCCTTAAGAAAGCCATTTGAAATGGTTACGTAGGCTTTCCGATCTTAGTACAAGAACAGAAATATTAATCCGAACAAAAACACCAGAGGTGCAAAAAGTGGAGCCAAGTTCTTTAGCCCTAAAAAGGTGTGAAATGGGAGACAGATGAGCCAAGTTCCTTGGTGACAGCATGTAACAGGAACAAAGGAACTTGGCGCGATCTGGCAACAGCCTTAGGGTTGGTGGCGGTGGACGTAGTGGGTTTTAGGATCCCCACCACCCTTATAGCTTGAGGATCATGAACCTTGCCACCTCGCACCAAGTTCCTTTGTTCCTGTTACCAAGGAACTTGGCTCACCCGTCTCCCATTTCACACCTTTTTAGGGCTAAAAACTTGGCTCCACTTTTTGCACCTCTGATGTTTTTGTTCGGATTTCAAAGCTTTTGGTACGTGTATAATATATATATACTCGCTCGCTCGGCCTTGTTTAGGTCCTTGCCCCCCGTAGCTGGCTGCGCCTCCAACTTCGAGTTTTTGGGTACTTACACCCCTTTATCGTAACCACTCTCCAGGGCACTGTGCTTCCATGTTGCAGATTTTTTCCCATACCCACCACCCGTGGGAATGAGATATTTATTGAAACATACGGAAGCTTTGCCATATTTATTGTAACCTACTTGTGATGATACAGCAAATTTGCTTCCTGCTGGCGGCCCTAAAATCCACCACCAGCAACCCTAAGGCTCGAACATCATCTGGTGTTTTGCTCGGATTTCACAGCTTTTTATACGTGTATATATATACTGGGTTCGCCTCGCTGGGTGTGCTGCCCCAGAATTCCGTGTGGGCCCCAACTTCAAATTTTTAGGGCTACGCCCCCTTTATTGTGATCAGACTTTCTGGGGACAGCGCCCCATGCTGTGCAGACCTTTTCCCATATCGCCTCGGGGGCTGCACGCTCATAGCGGTGGTTTGATCCATTTATTGAAACATTTTCGT
>JAGDQP010054158.1:0-13401 GCA_022664845.1 Lepisma saccharinum
AGTTTATTATTAATTAACTTAGTTGATCCCATAATTAGTCATGCAGGAATAACGAAAATCAGAATTGGAAGATCAAACACTGTAGGGAAATAGTAAGGATTTTATTAAATGCTTTAAATTCAGCACAATAATTTTAATTATATCACTTATATTCAGCCACTATATACCACTGTGTGAAGTGCTTTTAGATCTCGTAGATTGGGATGAGATCTGCCATTTATAACGAATTAATCATTTTCCACAACACCGAATTTTACACTGAAAAGTCGACTTGTTGAGAGAGAATAATAGTTTTTCCAGATTCTCGTCAGTGCAGTCGTCACTGTTTAGATGGAAGAAATTACCATACTTTCGACTCGAAATATTAATTTTCAATATGCCACTGTCGAAAAAATAAAAGAAATATATGTTCATTTGTTGATCACATATAAAGATCCAAGAATTGGAATACTACCTGTGAACCTCTATATGCCCATTTCCCATCTTCACTTCATCCAAAATATTATGATCAAATTTGGTAATCACATCACTTTAGTTCATAATTTTCCGTAAATTGCCTAGCCCTATTGACCAGTTTAAAAATTATCGACACGAACAACACTGCAAAAACAATACTGTTTTAGACGTTTCCTGTAATGACTTAATTAAAACAATAGTCAAATAATAGACTGATTGTTGGATTTTAAACTAAACGAATTACATTAACTATCATAATATTATTAAAAGTTTAAATTTAAATGTTATTTCATTTTTGTTCCAAGATTTATACGATTTAACAATTGTTCTTTACCTGTTTCATAGCAACATGAATTGAACGATTCCCTTTATAGTCAGTAGAAACAGGGGATATAAAAATTAATTAAATGAACTGTGTAGTGAATCAAATGAACCGTGTATTGAATAAAATGAACAGTATAAGCATTAAATTTTAATAGAACCAAATGATATATTATGGACAGGTAGGTATAAACTTTTATGAGCATCAACATTTGTATGAGCGTACTTAACTCACTTCGGCTCTATTATAATTTAGTGCGTACACGGTTCATTTGATTCAGTTTCATAGCTCCCGTCCCTACTGACAATCAAGGAATTCGTTCAATTAATGTTGCTATGAAACAGGATCATGGAACATCAATGAAATAAAATTTAAATTGAAGCATATTTAATAAATAAATGAAAGTTAATTTAATTCGTTTAGCTTAAATCAACGATTAAAATACAGCAATTAGTTCAATTTACTATTATTTTCAATTAATTCGTTACACAAAAACAGCTTATACAATATTATTTTTGTTGTGCAGTTAGTGGTGTTTTAAATTTTAAACCAATAAATGTGGCTAGGTTATTAAAGGAAAATGCTCAATTAGAGTGAGGTGGTTACCAAATTTAATCATAAAGTTCTGGAGGAAGTAAAGATTACCCACATACGCAAACGAAAGTATAAATGTTCACATAGTATTCCAACTCTTAGATAGTGTTATTTTCCTTTGCTAGTAGCTTTCTGAGAACTCATATTTCCAGTCAATAGTATTGTAATACATTCCATTTAAACAAAAGTAAAGATTGCATTAACGATAGGATTACCATATTATTTGCGGACTAAATACGGAGAAATTAGCTTAAAGACATTTAAAAAATAGAACGAAACTCCGAACTATTATTTGCGACATCAAAATGATATACACACTTAATACTAATTAGTTCCATTTGTATCTTCTCTATTGCCAAGGTCGGAGGATCATCTGGCCATTACAATTCAATACATTTCTATATCTAAAACATTGCTAGACTTTTACAAACACTAGGAATATTGATAAGTAATAATAAATTGGGTCAGTGCTTTCCAACCTTTTAATAGTCACGAACTGGTAAACTATAGGGAAGTACTTTCAAGGACCGGAGAAATGTTAGTAAGTTAGAGGTTTATTTGACGTTCCGAAGATGCCAACACATCATATTCTAGTTGTTTTGGAAAGGAAATGCAAAACTTTAATGTCAATTAAATGGAAACTGTCAAAAGCTACAAGATAACTATTAAATAATTCAATATATTAATTTGTCAAGGTCTGATATAATAGTTTCGCGGACTGGTGTTTGAACACAACTGAATTAGGCGATTCTAGAGTTTATTGCTCTAGGAACAATTTGCGTTTGTGTAAACGCGGAAGTCTTTATAAATGGTGTGATCGTATTTATGGAAATATATGGGTTTAAAATACGTAATTAAACAGTCAATAACGGATTAAATGACAAGTACGAACATTTATTTAATTTTTGTAAGGTATGGTATGGACACGGACAGAGCTTTTAAAATACAGACTGCCCGTACAAAATACGGACGTATGGTAACCCTAATTAACGAATATGTGGGAAAACTATTCTTTCTTAACAAGGCGGCTTTTCAGTGTAAAGGTTGGTGTTGTGGAAAAGGATAAAATCCTTACAAATGGCTGTCCTTATTTTTACATACGATATTTAACGACACTTGACATTTGAATAATTGATCAATGTAAGTTAAATAGATAAAAAATAATCGAGTGGATTTAATGAACTTACTATAATCCTTACTTCTTTTCGGTATTGTTTGATCTTCCAAGTTCCAATACTAATTGTTACTCATGCTATGACTAATTATGGTATTAACTTATTAATACTACACTCCCTTCATAAATATTAAATAAGCTAGTTACAACCATTTCCTCATTGTCTCTACTGATTCAATATCAAACCAACCTTTCTCAGTTTTGTATAATTTACTATTACGTTGGGTTAGTTAAGATCAGTGATTCCGACAGACCCTATGCGGGGGTTTTACCCCCCAAAATTCGCTACAACACGCCCCAATTTAATTTTTTTGCGGTGAAAAATCCACTGAAACCGTGCGAAACTCCACTTACACCGTCCCAATTTTGACTGTACTCCAACAAAATTAAAAGTCCTGACGGAAAGCCTGATTAAGGTTACTTTTAAACAACTTATGCACCATTTAAATTACCAAGTAATTCTCTTTCAGAATTACTCCACTTCAACAGTCCCGATTCACAGCTCCAAGTACCGGTGATTTGAATCTGAGGCATCACTTATCACAGGTTCCTTTCACCGCTACTTGGAGCAATGAATCGGAACTGTGAACCGTGTACTAGGTCACATAGCGTGACTAATGAGGTCTAGGTGGTTGATGCACTGCGGAAAGTAGTGGCCCAACTGCAATTGCATAAAGGATGCGTTAGGATTAGGGGAAAATTGACATATTTAATTAAATATCTTCCTATTCAATTAAGCAATGAAAATGAAACTAGCATGGGTTAATGTAGAATGTACAGGCTATCCATTGCTATCGATAGTGATATCATAAGTGATTCAGTGTTTCCAAGTTAGTCTAAAATTATATTTATTTAAATGGCACTACGTCAGGTTAATACATATTTTGGAACCTATTATCGCATAACAAAAACTAATACAGCACGCAAAGTATACAGTATTGACAACTTAGGGAGAATATTTCACCGCCAGTCCATGGTCCTTAAAATGCAAATTCTACATTCGTGGCATAATCTCATTTAACATGCTGCAAGTAGTATCGTATAGTCTCATTGTGATCATACAATAATACTGAACGACCAAAGCAATGTTACCATTATATAATATTATATTTTAACAATTTTTAAAAATTAGAGACATATCCAACTCGAATAATGATGGTATGCATGAAACAGATCAAAAGGTTGAATGATGTAATACACACCTCAGTGTTTAGTGGATATTACTATCATGAAATTTTGCAGAAAGATATAGTAATAGGTAACACTGGAAACATTGAAATTATTAAAATACTGTATACTGTGCGTGCTCTATTAGATGTTGTTTGATGCGATCTTTCAAAATATGTAATAACCTGACATAGTGCCATTTGAATAAATATAATTTTACTCAAATTTGGCAACACTGAATCGCTTACGACAACATTACGAAGGGCAATGGATAGTCTATACATTCTACATTAAGCCGTCCTAGTTTCATTTTGATTGCTCAATTCAATATGAAGATATTTAATTAAATATGTCATTGTTCTCATAGTCCGACTTCACATCCTGATTCCATGTCAGATCAATAAAGCTTTTAACCTCACCAGTTCTGATCTTGATTAAAGTTGGTATGAAGGACACAATGACAAAGTAAGTAATTCTTCCAAATTTCAGAAAATTCAAACACCGTTAAAAAGCTTGATACCCTACATGACCTTCTGACGATAGATTACTGTTTCAAGGTCATCATCCACTGTGACATTTGACCTTGAATATATCAAAAGCTTCAATGGCAGAAAATTATATTAAAAAAATATTGCTCATGTACCAAATATTAAGGCTCAATCCAAGTGGTTTTCCCGCCGTTTTCGTTTTACGTCAATTATTCAAATTTCAGTAGAGGAAAACAGAAATTAGCTTTCACAGACCGAAGATCGTTTCGTCCTTCAATAATGAGTAGGATTAGTTTTAATAAAATATTGATAGTAAACTCAGGATTGTGTACAGACACTTTTGGGACAGAATAATGTCCCAAAAGTGTCTGCACACAATCCTGCAGTTACTACTAGTATTTAATAAATACTAATTGTACTCATTATTGAATGAGGAAACGCACTTTGGTCTGAGAAAGTTAATTTCTGTTTTCTTCTACTGAAATTTGAATAATTGACATAAAACGAAAAAGACGAGAAACCCTGGTCAAAATTTCCTACCAAATTTTGGACTACCAAATTCCTACCAAATCTAAACTTTTATTACTTTACAACTTACAAAAAATGTCCTGATAATTTGCAAATTCTGAAATGTCTTTGACTGGAGAGTAGAGTGGGGACATTTGGCGAAAGATTTGTAACCAGATTTAGTCACTTTTTGTAACTAGATTTAGTTACTTTTATTCTCTTTCACGACCCACATTTTAATTGTAAAATGTAACATTATTTTGTAAAAGAGTATGAGCCACTTTTTAACCCTTATTTTTTATAAAAGAGTATGGCATTTTTTCCAGCCCCTATTTAACACAGCAGAGATGGACTATGAATATATTTTACACATTTTTCATACCCTCTTTCGTATTCTCTATTTAACATAGTAGAGATTAGACGAGTGCACAACAGCATAAAATGATACAAAGCTGTTTTAGTATAGTAGATAGTGTACGGTATTTTTCCCAACTGCTTTTTAACATAGCAGAGATTACAGCAAGGAGGCTATGAAAGGCTACGAACACCTTTTCTCCAGTTATAATCTAGCTAAATTTAAAATTCTGGCGATTAGGCTCCATTAGACCATTGGTATCGCAAAATCTCCCCTTATAATCTAGCTAAATTTAAAATTCTGGCAATTAGGCCCTATTAGACCATTGGTATCGAAAAATCTCTCCTTATGATCTAGCTAAATAAAAATGTTGGTAATTAGGAACTATTAGTCCCCGATATTGCAAAAAATAAATTGAAATTTTTTTCCCTTATAATCTATCTAAATCGAAATTTTGGCAATTAAGAACTATTAGGCCTGGAACTGCATATGTTGCAAAAATAAATCGAAAAATCTCCCCTTATAATTTACCTAAATTCAAATTTTGGCAATTAGGAACTAGTAGGCCCTGATATTGCAAGAATGAATTGAAAAATCTCCCTTATATATACCCCCTTGTCGTTTGTATTATAATTTAGATAAATTTAAATTTGGCAATTAGGAACCATTGTTTTATAACCGCTATTTAATACAGTAGAAATTACATAAGAAAAAGGCCTATGTCCCTTATAGTGCCGCTGGGTGAAATTGCGCGATAGCAGAGAGGCCATTTTACGAACGCTGTATTCCCTTTTATTACTTTGTTGTAGTTTACAGTAAAAATTATAATATACAGCTGTTACATAGAAGCGGCTCATATTAGTAAAATTATATAAACATTTGTTTAATGTTTCTATATTTATAAAATGAAACAATTAATATCTCAGTTTAGGAGTATGACAACAGTACATTACATTAGTTGAGGCTTGGATGTGATAGCGGGTGGATGTGTTTTAGCAGTTCTCTGATGACATTGAACAACAGTGGGTAATTGGAAATAGGTATGTGTATTTTGTTATTTATTCTCGGATTGTAAACATAGTATTAATCATTAACCAACAAATGCATATTGGTTAATATTAAGTAATGCGTTGATATTAACCATTAATAAGATATTCGTTAGAGGTCAAATATTTATTATGCATAGTCTATGTGAAAAAAGCGGTGACCTCGAGGTCAAATACTTAACCGTGTATAACTCGTAAACGGTACAACATATTAAAATTATGTTTGCAGTTTCGGTATAAGGTCAGCAAATTGTTTATGTGAAAAAAGTGGTAACCTCGAGGTCAAATGTCAAATATTTAACCTGTATAACTCGTAAACGGCACAAGATATTAAAATTTTGTTTACAGTTTCGGTATAAAGCCGCAAAGGTTTATGTGGAAAACGGTAACCTCGAGGTCGAAGGTCAAATATTTAACTGCATAATTTGTAAAACGATAAAACATTAAAATTTTGTCTTGCAATTTTAGTATAAGGACAATAAATAAAATATATTTAAAACAAGTTGTGCCGTCAGGGTTAAAATAATGTTTTATTAAAATAAGTTCAAATTTAATTTTTATTGTCTTTTTCTAAATTTCAGTTTCGTCATTAGAATGTAAAGAAAACGTTGAGGGTTAATTATAATAAGCTATTACAAAAGAGGTTCTTGCTGTTCTATAGTTTTATAATAATGAAAACTTTTAAAATATTAGCCGAATCGCGGCAATTTATAGACAATTTAAAGATAATGGCACCTTAATGACAATCGAAATATATTCTCCCGCAGAGGGAGATAAAATCCCATTATATGGATAGAAAATGCAATAAGACGGTTAATAGAGTATTTGATGATAGATGTAGTACCACATCATCAGGTTGGACTTACATTTGTTAATCAGAAGCACCATGATAAGCCGTTTTGCTTATCGTTTAGAGATGGTAGAAATATGAACTCTAATAATGTCTGGACTGCCATGGAGAAAGTAATTTAGTCTAACACATACCAAGACCGTTTTGTGGTCTATTTTCATCATGTTGAACTACCTAGCGGCAAGGGACGGGTGAAACAGAATTTCACCAGCACTATGGAATATATAAAACATAATAGGGGTATTGATGTAATAAAAATACTGATAATCGCTGTTTGGCTCAAGCACTAGCTGTTGAGGTGGGTTTACTTAAAAATGTAGAAAATAAGAACGAGAGAAATCGGTATTTTAGCAGAGCCCCTAGAATAGTGATTAATAAGGTTGATCAATTATGCCAGAAGGCTAGTGTAAGACTAATTAATGGTGGTGGAATACTTGAAATAAAAAATCCAGGCCTACTTAACAGGTTATAAGTTACCGGTATATCATGGTCTGTCTGGTGAGAAAATATTTTTTGAAGGTCATGGTCAGGGTAAACGCATTAACTTGCTACATATTGATAATCATTTTAATGTAATTACCAACCTAACAGCCGCCTTTTTATGCGGTGATTATTGCGAGGAATGCCATAAGAAATATCAATCTAAGGACAGACATGTGGGTAAATATAAAGCCCTGTGTAATAAATGCCAAAACAATCCATCATGCACCACTACGAATTGTGTAATTTATTATAAACAATGCAATAGATGCTTTCACGGCTCTCTCTGTTATTCTAACCACAAGGCTACGCTGTGTATTATTTTAAAAGTGTGTAACCTCTGGTTATAAGCTTACGTGATTAAAAAGGGAGGGATCCTCATGTCTGTGGCGAGTCATTTTGTGTTATATATCATAACATGATACCCCCCGAAAATTTATGCTATATACATCCTAGTCCTATATGTATTCCTAGAAAATGGATGTTAATCTTTTATGATATAGAATGTCGTCAAGATAAGGAAATACTTGCTGGAGTATCAGAGCATGAACCTAATTTAATTGTATGTCAGCAGTTGTGCTTTAAGTGCAATAATGCTTGGGCCGAAAGGTGTGATGTATGGAGCATAAAACAACATATATTTTATGGGAATAGTTGTATACTGGAATTTCTAGATTACTTAGCATTAAGGCGAGAGAGTATTAATAAAATAGTTTGCATTGCACACAACGCCAAAGGCTATGATGCACAATTTATTCTGCGAACCATAATCCTTGAGAAAAAGTGGACACCAAAAGTAATTATGCGAGGGTGAAAAATCTTATCTATGGAGTATTTGTACTTGAAGCTTATTGATAGCTTAAACTTTATGCAATGGCGTTAAATAAGATGAGCGATGCGTTTGATTTACCTGTTTTCAAGGGATACTTTCCACACTTTTTAATACAAAAAATATTTAGAACTGTTTTGGTACTCTACCCGAGCTTAAGTATTATTATGTGAGCAATTTAAAAATGAAGTAGGAGAAGTTTGAAAAATGATACAAGGAGGAAAAAGAGAGACTTGGAAATGGGTTTAATTTTAAGGAGCAGTTAATTTAATTAAATTTTGTCTTGAAAATGCAAATTTTCTGCTCAATGCATGCACAAAATTTATGACCGAGTTTCAGGCTGTATCAGGCATTAATCCATTTCACGAAACCATATGCATTGCCAGTGCTTGTAATCTAGTGTTTAGGAAACAGTTCTTACAAGCCAATAGAATTGGTATCATTCTAGACAATGGGTATAGGTGGAAGGATACTCAGCCCGTTGGCTGTGTTCAGTGCCTAGTTCACGAAGCTAATAGTTTAAATATACATGTTCAGCATGCGGTAACGGCCAAGAAGTTGTAGTGAAAGGTGGATATAAAGTAGATGAGTATGCAAATCACAATGGTGTTGAACATGTTTGGAAGAACCAAGGGTGCCTATACCACGGATGTCGACGGTGTTACCCCACAGGCCGTGATGACCAAATATTTAACGACCCTATCAGCACCTTAAATAAACGGGATGAGAATACTGGAAATAAAATTATTAAATAAGAAGAACTGGGGTATGTAGTGCACGAGGTGTGGGAGTGTCAATGGCGACGATTTCTTGAAGACCATCAGGATGTAAATGCCTTTGGTAAGAGCGCACCTTATGACTAAGAAATGTCCTATTGGATCACGTGATGCCCTATATGCAACAAAACTGCACTACAAAGTAAAAGAAGGGGAAAGAGTTAATTATGCGGATATAATTTCGCTCTATCCATACTGCTGCAAGAAATATCCTGTAGGTCACCCTAAAACCCACGTCGGTGATACTGAGTGTCCTGACATCTCAGCATTTGAGAGGCTAATAAAATGTACGGTTCTACCACCAGATAATCTATACCACCCTGTTTTGCCTTATCGTAGCGGTGGTAAACTATTTCCTCTGTGTAGAACATGCGCAGACACTCTGAATGACAAAGTATGTACCCACTCAAATGAGGAGAAAGCCTGACAGGTGTATGGGTTGTGGATGAGGTGAGAAAAGCTACCGAGAAAGAATACAAAGTGCTGGAGAAATATGAGGTGAGGGTGTATGAGTTTGCTATGTACGATCCTGAAAAAAGAAGACGGGATTTTTACAGAGTATATCAACCTGTTTATGAAGCTGAAGACAGAATGTAACGGTTGGCCATCAGGGTGTGACACGGAGGGAATAAAGGAGAAGTTTATAAAAGACTATTATGAGAAAGAGAGCATTAAATTAGATCATCAGAAAATAGTGAAAAATAAGCTAAGAAAAGTATGACAAAGCTTGCGTTCAACTCTCTGTGGGGTAAGTTTGCTCAGAGAGAAAACCTGGACGATACCAGTATTATTAGGGACCCTGAAGAGTATTTTGAATAGTTAATGACCGCAATATTGAAGTAAAATCATTTATTGCACTTGGTGATAAAATTCGCATTCCCAACTGGGAGGTTGATGATAATGTAGCGGTCTCTCTAAAACACAAATGTAATAATAGCAGCTTATACAACCACACATGGCAGACTTGAGCTATGGTAGACTTGGGGAGCGTGTACTGTACTGTGATACTGATATTATTATATATGTTCAACGTCCTGGCGATCAAGAGTTGAATATTGGAGTTTATCTAGGGGAATGGAAGAAGGAACTAGCATCATACGGGACCGACGCATATATACAAGAGTATTGTGCTGGTGGACCTAAATGTTATGGGTATGATATATTAACCCCAAAAGATAAAACTAAAAGCAGTTGCAAAATTAAAAGAATTGCCTTAAATAATAAGACGTTGAAATATATTCATTTTGAACAGATGCGGGATATGATTATAAATGATTTACCATTTGTTAATGTCCCTATTGGCCGTCAAATTGCACGAACTAAAGATTTTAAAGTAATTACTATACCAGAGGCCAACAAAATCTTCCAAATCACCTATAATAAAATAAAACTAGTAAATAACTATGATACTCATATGGGTATAAAAGAAGACGGATAGAATAAATAATATATAAATATATCTTGTTTCTAAGTATAGAGGAAGAAGGAAAAAATTGATACGCAAATTTTAAACCATTATTATTATTTTAATGAAATATGCGTTGGTCTTATATGATGATGATGTGGGAATTTTTTGTTAGTTATTAATTTACGTAATTACTATGATCATACACTCTTTTCAGTTAATGAATGGTATAATTTTCTATCATATTTTCTATTTATCGACAGCTATTTTAACGCTATTACATAAACTTCACTGCATACACAATTTTCAGTTTGTTATAATTACGATGTTTTATTATCAGATAATTTTAAAACCATTCGGCAGTGTTTTATTCTTTCATCAACGGATTACAATAATTGCCAGGTAAATTTTAGTGTTTATACTTGGAGAAAACTTTATTTTTAATTGCCATGTATTCAACAGGCAATATTTACTTGTTCACAGTTATGTGAAGATGTAACAAAATATGCTCAAAAGTGTTTAAAACAGAATACTACTCTCACTAATATTCCAAAATTAACTACTACTACTACTACTAATCTATCATCTGACCGAAGTGCCCTGGAAGCATTGACATTTTTAAATCGTAATGATAATGATAATGTTTTATTAAATTCCTAATTATTTTATTATATAGAATATGGAGTGGCAAACCCCTTCTACTTGTATGATAGTAGGTGCCACTGGCCGTGGGAAAACGTACTTTGTAAATATATTTCTGCACTATTATAAGAAACAGTGGAAAACTATTATATAGTGTTGTGGCGAGTGGCAGTCCTTATATGATGCTCTTCGTACATGTTATAAATTTAAAAAAGGATTACCACAGGGTGATGAATTTTCAGCGGAAGAAGGTCCACACCTTATAATTATTGATGATTTAATGCGTGAATGTAATAGTAGAGTTGTAGATATTTTTACCAAATGTAGCTATAATCAAAATTTAAGTGTTATATTTATAACTCAAAATATTTTTCATCAACAAAAGGGAATGCGAGACATATCATTAAATTGTCATTACATAGTATGTTATAAAAATTTTAGTGACCAGTCCCAAATTAATTAGTTAGCACGTCAATTGTATCCAGGTAACACCAAATTTGTTCTGGAAGTCTATCAAAATGCAACTCGAAATGATCATGGTTACTTGCTTTTTTATTTAAAACAAAATACTCCTAATGAGCAGCGGGTTCGAACAAATATGTTTTCCATCAGATTCTTTCAATTATGTTTATGTACCGGTAAAAGAATAATCTCAATATTGTTTATATTTAACACCTATTTTTATAATAATCGAAAAAGAAAATGATTACCAAGGATAGTGGTAATCTGCTAAGCCTTTTAATAAAGGCAAGACCTAAAGCACGTAAAGCAATATTACAAAATGCCGATTCTGAATTAATTCAGTATATTTGTGAATGCTCCTATAACGTATTGCAAGGAAACATTCCGTTAAGTAGAAAAGAAAAATAAATTAAAAATATAAAAAGAAACTTAGGTATATGGTAAAAAAATTCGACATTAAAAAAACGTACCATTGTACAAAAGGGTTGTTTTCTCACCGCATTGCTTGCACCTATTTTAGGAGGTTTATTATCTTGTTTAATTAAATAATTGTAACTATGCAGTATGCGAAAAAACTTATTTTAATTTCGCCAGAAAAATTATATCATTGTCAAACTATATTAAATTTAGATGACGAAATTAATAACAATTTAAATAATAATAATAGGAGTTGAAGAAAAATGGGTACAATATAAAGAGGTGTTACAAAATATTTACATCTTGTTCAAAAACCTACAACAATAACTAATGTTAAGAATCAGATGTTGGAGTAGGCGGAGGAGGAGGAAGAGGATAATGAAATACTATCTACACTCCCCGAAATTTGCCTGCGTAAAGCAAGACTTTATTACATAAATTAAAACAAAACTCAAATATTCAGTGGGATAACGGTGGCAATGTTAATGTTTATAGTAAATTAATTCCAGGTACTAATATAGTAGATTTAATATCTAATTTTGTTAGGTGTTAGAAAAATATTCCACCCACAGGCTGGGAACCCTTTGCTGTACTATTAGCAAAAGCCATTATACACATAGAGTATATAGGTAACACTCAACGTATAGAATATATTCGCAAGCTGACAGCTGCTGCTCCAAAAGAAGAGGAGACGTAGGAGGAGGAGGAGGGACAACCACGTAAACGTTAAGTTGTTAACAGGTGGCGTAATTATAGACTATGAAGAAGCTGTCTAATATTTATCATTACCCTTCACACCCAGCATCATTTGCAACGCCCAGGCATTATGGAAAGCAGTAAAGAAATCAATACAGTTACAACGAGTGGAAGGGTGGTTAAAAGAGCATCCAACATATACAGTGCATAAACAGTGCGAAAACGTTTCCAACGCAACCTGTATCCTGTGTTAAACATCGACGATCAGTGGCAAGCGGACTTGGTTAATTTACAAAGTTTCCAAAGATATAATAACGGTTACAGATATATTTTAACAATGATTGATCTATTTAGTCGCTATGAATGGGCAATGCCGGTCCGCAGTAAAACAGGTGAACATATATAGAGGTATTCAAGAAAATATTTGCATCTACCCCCAACAGTAGACCCATACGTCTACAAACAGATAAAGGTATAGAGTTTCTAAATAAAACATTTCAAACGTTCCTCAAAACTACAATATTCATATTTTCAAGCCCAAGATCCCGATATAAAAGCAACCGTGGTCGAACGTCTGAATCACACCTTGAAGCAAAGAACGTGGAAATATTTTACTTGTTAAAAAATATACCGTTATATTGATGTATTGGCGAAACTAGTTCAAGGGTATAATGCTAGACCGCACATAAACAACCACCCGCTCTTGTGAATAAAGTTGTATCAACAAGTGTGGAA
>JAGDQP010054159.1:0-13401 GCA_022664845.1 Lepisma saccharinum
CACTGACGTCTGTTGCGCAAGTAAACTCTCATTAACCAGAAAAAAAACTAAACTATTATAGTTTTGAATATCTAATGAAATGTAGAATAAATTATGTCAATTTTTCTGTCTTAATCTCAACATTCACAAGGTTGGTTCTCTTGTGAGAAAACGTAATACATCTGTTCATTCGCTCTGCATGGCTGTAGTAGATTCTTAACTAATAACCAGTCTCATAACCAGCAATGAGGAGTTGGTATAGTGTCGACGCGTGAAGAACATTGTATATACATACAAAATTGGCTATGCCGTGGCTGTGTAATGGACAGTATATCAACCGGACTGGGAGATTCGCGTTCAAATTCCGGTCACGGCGGCTGTCAGATTTTCTCTGTGTTATTCTTAGAATAGATTATGTTTTTGAATTAAGTAACTTAATCGGAGATTTTTATGTGTTCGTTTCGATTAAATACTTCAATTACCAAAGTCTTCCTTCCCTGTATTACAGTCCCGCCACACTTGGGCTTCTTAATCTGAAGAGTCTGGTTAAAATCCCGTTTCACGGTTGGCAATTTTATCATCATCTTTAGTTCTTTTCCTCCTCAACCAGATAATGGCTACTGTTAATATGTAGGCCATGCTAAAAATGTAAGTGATTGTTAATTTGTTTCTTTGCTTGTCAGAGGCCAACATAATTAATTTTTCATCGTTCTCTTTACTGATCATTACTTGAAGAACTCGTTCCTGCAGCATTTCACAGCTAATACAATGTGTTTCCAAGCAGAAACATTACCAGCAGTTCTCGCCTGCATTCCTTTTACTCTTCGTTGTAGCACACTCATATGCTCAAATTCTATTCCCATCTAAACTACAACAACCTAAAGACAATTGACAATGGCTTCCTTCTCAACGAGCACAAGACTACAATACAGGCAAAAATCACCGATCCGTAGTTCGCTTTATGACTACTGAGGGAGTTGGAGGATGAGAAATTCAGCGTCGTCTGTCTGCTGCCCAGATGTTTTCCCAATTTTTTTTGAGAGCTGAAGAGATTCGTGGACATCGGTTTGCATCGGACGAGGACGTGTGAGACTGGGTAAAAATGTAGTTCCATCTGCAGCTCAGAAGCTTCTTCAAGGATGGGATTAACCATCTTATCTCCCAGCAGGATAAATGTATTAACAGTTTTGGAGATTACTTTTGAGGTAATAAATGTTAATTGACACTTTTTGGCGTTTGACTCGTTTTCATTTGAGTGTCCCTCATACATTTAAGGTATTTGGTTCAATCTAACAGGTTCAATTATATTGCAGGTATATTCCTGAAAGACATCAGATTCTGGGCAATGATTTAGCTACAGCTCATTTCGTAGTACATCGAGGAGGTTCTGTTCGATTTGCTGGACAGACTGAGTGGATAAAACGAGATGAAGACAACGAGTACAATTTACCCGATAGATATGTTTCCGATCTTTACGTAGAAGCAATTGATGTTTCTGGGATGCATCTTCTGTATGAGGGGTTAGATAATATTGGTAAGGGAGTTTTAATAAATTTATATATATAAGGTAAATTTATGATAAAAAGGAAGGAAAATACTTCCAGCTTATTTGTTCCGTAGAAAAATAAACACACACACGTACACAACACTAATATTCACATAGTGGTGATATATATAAGATGGTATAGAAAAAGGTAAAAAAAAAGGATACTTACATTGTAAAGTACTAAAACAAATGTAAAGGAACTTCACAAACACAATAGAAAAGCGGCAACGTTTCGCAAAAGCGTTTTCACATGGTGGAAGGGAATAAGGACAGAGCGGACTGTTGCGGGACTTGGGCTAAGACGCCATGTTGCCAACAGAAATATATCGTTAATGTACCCATTTAGTGAGTACTAACTAACTCTATGGCTTACGAAACTCGGAAGTTCATCGCCGCTGTAACAAACGTTCACCATTGGTTCTATCCTAGGCAACAAAAGTCAGTTTCCATCACGAACACCTACTTCTCGAACATCCCTTCAAATATTAGCCTCCCAACGTCGTCAATGTCTTCCCAACGGTCTCTTTCCATTCGACTTTCCAAGCAAGATGGAATATCATCTTCGTTTTCCTCCATCCGAGCTACATGGCCTGCCCCATCTTTGTCGTCGCGATTTCATTATCCTTACAACAGCTGGTGAATCGCACAGTCTGTGGAGTACTTCATTATACTGTCACCTCCATTCTCCAGTCATCTCGTCCCGTATAACTTTCTCAAAATCTTATTTTCGAACACACGTAATTTATATTCATGTGCCAGGATATTTATATTCATCCCCAACTTCCGCAGCAGTATAGTATTACCGGCAGAATAACGGTTCTGTATATTTTCAGTTTTAAATATTTTGATATTAATCGCGAGGTTAGAAGTTTCTGGACTGAATAGAAACATGAATTGCTCGATACTAAGCGACTTTTCATTTCTTCCGTGACCTCGTTTTTGCTTGTTACATATGCTCCCAAGTATTTAAATTTGTATACTTTCTCTATGATCTAATTCTTAATTGTTATGTATCTTACTCCATTCCCTGTGTTTCGGCCTGTTATCATGTATTTTGTTTTCACCTGTATACCTATTTCATCGCACTTTTCTACTAAGACATCTGTGTTACTTTGTAGTGCATCTATATCGTCTCCTATTAAATCTGCATCATCCGCGTATACAAACAGTTGATTCAAGCCTTTAAATATTAGTCCCTTTTTGTCCTTTTATTTTTAGAATCTCATATTCTAACGCAAAGTTAAAACAGTAGTGGTGATAAAGCATCACCTTTTTTCAATCCGTTGCGAATCTCGAAACTATCTGACATATTATTACCTACCCGTACTGTGCTTATGGGGTCGCTGAGACACGTCCTCAGTAGTTGAACAAGATTTTCGGAATTCCAAATCGTATCAGGATACTGTACAACTTTTTCCTTTTGATAGAATCATATGCTTTCTTAAAATTAATGAATGGCTGGTGAACAGTCCCATTGTATTCCCATTTCTTCCCCAAGATTTGTCTCAAGGCGAAAATTCGGTTCAACGTGGATCTATTTCTTCTAAATCCACATTGGTGATCTCCAGTTATTTCATCTACGTGTACACTTAGGCGTGTTAACAGAATATTACTTAATACTTCCAACAGGTTACAAGTAACAACGGTAATTAATACACTCCGATTTATCGACTTTTTTGTAAATCGGAACTATTATTGAGGTTTTTCAATTGCTGTGAAAGCTCCTCCTTTCTCCATATAGCACTTACCAGTTTATGCAGTTCCTTGATTAGTGCCGTTCCTCCCGCTTTAATTAATTCGGTTGGAATATTGTCTATTAATGATTTGAAATTTTTCA
This sequence comes from Lepisma saccharinum, assembly GCA_022664845.1. Lineage (NCBI taxonomy): Eukaryota > Metazoa > Arthropoda > Insecta > Zygentoma > Lepismatidae > Lepisma > Lepisma saccharinum. Next base: position 3,363 of record JAGDQP010054159.1, read on the forward strand.
ATTTTTTTATCGACGTTTCGACCTCGATCGGGTATCCACGGTTCTGAGGTATAGATTTCAAATTCTTCTGATTTTTCTCCGTTGCGTACATTCACACATCGACAATTTTAGTCGAATCCGCTTGAAGATCTCCACGTTCATTTCTAATCGTCTCTAACCTCGAGTGGTAACCTTTTCTTAACGTGTATACCCCTTTGTATAGATCTGTATGTTATTTGTCTTCCCGTTTTACTTTATCTTCTGCGTCAGGTATTCTCCTCGCTTTTTGTTCCTGAACCCGCGTGTGGTGTTGCGTTTCGCGTTTCTGTAGCGGTTAGTATTTGCTTTACTTTTATTACTTAGCCATCGTTGCCTTGCTTGTTTTCGATTTTTATGAAACTGACGGCATTCATCAAAACAAGACTTGTTTTTCTGCTGTTTCTTCTCACCTGCACGTTCCTTTGTTGCCCCGTAACTGTTTCACGAATTGCCTCCCACATCTTACATGAATTTCAATATTAATATCATCTTTATTATTACTCGAGTCAGCTAAGATTTCGAACCTACTTGAGAGTTGGGGCTGGTAATCTGATTTTACGCTCGGATTATTTAATCCTTTAACTTCGAATTTCAGTTGTTTTGATCCTTTTCTTTCTCTGTTCGCGATGCATAACTTTCCCCTCACTTTTGTGATTACATTCGAAGTAATCACAAATCTGTGTTACCTTCGGTCCTCTGTAAAACCTAACGTCCATTAGTGTGTCTTCGTCTATCTACTAATACATGATCGATCTGGTTGAGTTTTTCCATCTGGAGATATCCGTGTGTATTTGTATGTCTTTATGTTCAAAGTACGTACTCTTTACCAGCAGATTTTTCAAAATCGCGAAAGTTATCAGTCTTTCTCCATTGTTGTTGATCTTTTCGTAAAGGCTTTATTTATTTCTCTTGCCTCCCTACCTTAGCATTGAAATCACCCAAAACAACTTTCGTATTTTACTTCGGTAATCGGCCAGACTTTCTAGTTTATTGTAGAATGTACCCTTTTCGTTTCCATCAGCCTCCTCGGTCGGGGCATTTATTAAAACCGGGTTGCACCATCGAGTATGTATCGTCTTTCGTTTACAAACAATATATTCTGAACCGCCGGAAGGATGCTGTTCTTGATGAGGAATCCTGTTCCGAAATTGTATGACTGAATTCCCCCGTAGTAGAAAGTGTATTTGCCCTGTCGGATGCTATCTTGACCCTCCCACCGGACTTCTTGTATCGCTGATATCTCCAGTTCGTACCGCCACCTGAAGAGCGCCCGTTTTGTATAAGGTTCGTATGTTCCACGTTCCTATTCTAAAGTCTTTCTTAATCTTGTTCTTGGAACCCACTGAAGCAGTCCCCGCCCGGAGATCCGAATGAGGGACTAGTTTACCTCCGGAATATTTTACCCCAGGAGAATCCATGAACCATCTGTTACTATTTCTTGAGATGTTTTAGCGGTGGAGTTGTCAGCAGTAAAAGTAGACATTCAAGATGTCCTCTGTCCATCTCTGAGCCTTGGCAGTGTCATTCATCTTCAGCGTCATGGTGGTAATGGTGAAGCTGCTTCTCTTTGCCATAATATTTTTGGAGGTTATCCCCTAGCCCTTGTAGATCTCTCTACTAACTGCAAGGCAGCAGTACTGGTTTTGTTTTGCCTCAGAATATTTCCGGTACCGACCATATCTGGTCGACATTCACCTATCCGCCATCTGGGGAGGCGCCTGGTGGGAGACCAGTAACTCCAGCCCGAGGCATGTTACCGCACTGGTATAAAGTTTTTATTTTTTCAAACAGCACTACGTCGAGTACACACACACAAAATATTTTCATACATTATATTTATACTCATTGACTTGTCACTGTTGATTGCTAAATTAATATGTGATCTACAATTATTCCAGTAAAGGAATACCATTACTTGACCGCAAAAGCAAGCTACATCAGACTTAACAGCGTCTACAAAAACGTCTGTATCCAGACAAACTACAAAATGCTTAGGCAGAGTCAGGTCACGTGCTATTTTTATCGACCTAACATGTGTTGAAAAAACATACCAAGTATGTCAGCACATCAACTGGACTGATCATCAGAGAGCTAATGTTATCAACACAGAAGACGAAATTTGGCTTAAAAATGAACAGGATACGGGATAATGAGAACCCTAGTTTCAACCTATATCGACTTAGGAAATTTACCCATGCAGTACCAGTGTAACGTGGGAAGCTGATTATAGCGGTCGGACGCTTTGCATGGGATTGTTAAGAGTAAACCGATATGATTTGACTACCGTCAAATAGAAAAGTAATAGTTTGGTTGTGAATTCAGACTATCTCGTGATGGATGACAATGCTCGACCTCATAGAGTTATAAACAGGACCCAAGTGGTTCAGTGAATCGATTGCTTTCTTCGATTAAGCATTGGAGAGGCGCGGGTTTGAGTCACGCTCTTGTCTTCCACCCTGACTTAGATTTTTCAGGCTTCTTCTCGCCCCCCAGGCGAATGACGGGATGGTCCCGACAGTTACTTCCCCATCTTTGCCTCCGGAAGTGCTCGCCAAGGGACGTCATCCCAGCGACATGTGGTGAGCTTAGGTTACAAATGCCTATCCAGACCATAGAATAAAATTATACAATAGAGTACATCTGGTTGGCGAATTCTTGTAGGATGACACCACGCACATGAATTCGCTGTATCACTTACCAGATTTAAATACAACGGACCATGCAAATTTAGGATCTCCGAGGAAGACAAGTTGCTTCCTGCCAACAAATTTAATAGTTACGAATTGCAGTACGAAAAGAATAGATGTCACTGCCATAAGATCTGTTTTACACTCTTATTTGCAGTAATTCATATTGCGGTCATCAGGGCGTGCACGTTGTTAGTTCATAAAATATAAATTTATAACATGCTTACAAATTTCTTGTAGTACTTTTTGTGGGGCACTTTAATTAGATTTTTTATTATTAATCTGAAGCGTAATAACTTCTTGTTAGGCAGAGTAAAAAATGTTTTTTTTTCTAATGTTGTAGAATAGCATTATAAGAAACTAAAATATTTTGTAGGAAATTCTGTGAATTTTTTAAGAAGGTAATGACTACCCGTAAAATCACAAAATTAATCATGTAGGTTGTCAACAGTAAAACCTGGATTAAAAAAAAATATGCAAAGACTTACCTCTTTATTATACAAGATGCGATTATGTTAGAGGCAGATTATGAAAGATATTTTCGAGAAGGCAATGACGTAATTGTCGTGTTCAATGAGCAACCTAATACGTTGCAAGTTAATAAGCGGATTATTAACATATTGTATATATTTATTTTCTTTTCAGTTCGCTTGAAACAACTGAAGTGGTTGAGTTTAAACGGATGCTCTTTTATGGATGATTGGTGTTTAGATCACATTAGTGGTGAATTTCAGAACACACTTCAGTATTTGGATATCAGTAATTGTCCTAAAGTTACAGAAAGAGGAATCATGTCATTTTATAGACTGAGGTAAGAACAATTTAATCGGTCATTTCGAAAAGGTTATGTCTCCACAAGTTTGCAAAATCAGTGCTTTACATAACTCAGTCACTCTTGGCCTACGGAATTCACACGTCCCTCGCCGCAGTAAGAAACGTTTGCCGTTGGATTCTATCCTGGACAACATCAGTCCAGTTTTCATCACGAACACCTATCTCTCGAAAATTCCTCCTAATATTGTTTTCCCAACAACGTCGAGGACTTTCCAATTACGATGGAATACACTTTCTGTCCCCATCTCCACCCGTTCGAGCTATATGACCTGCTCATCTTAGATTTTATTACGTACAATATCGAGTGAATCGTAGTCTGTGGAGTTCTTCATTATGCAGTCTTGTCATTTCTCTAGTCATCTCTGCATGTTCCGTACGTACATTTTTCTTAAGGCTTTCTGCCAGGTCCAGTTTTTGCACTCATATAGTATTACCGACAGCCTAATTTCATTAAATATTCAGTTTCCACTTTCTTGATATTAGAGGTGAAGTTACGAGCTTCTGGAGTAAATGGAAACATGCGTTGCCCGATAGTAGGCAACCTTTGTATCAGGGTTTTACGCAAAATCTAAATACAAATTCGTCTAAAATTTTATCATAAGAATAGCGTTTGAGTTTTTCAGTTTCACCAAACAGTGGTTTCTTTTTCACTTGCTAAGATATTCCGTGGCGGAGATATGGCCTTGTCGAAATGGCTGGATCGGTTACAATATACTTGCTTTACGTTTTATTGGCTATAGCTGATTTTATTTCTGATGAGTGCAGTGGAAGACAGTGATCACAGAATCTCTTGATAGGGAAGTTCTAGGTTACTTTTCTGGTTGATATTTCCGATTAGTTTCCGGACCGAGCATGCAGAGGTGGTAATAAAGTAAAGTAATCCAGTTACTTTTTTCCTCTAGATGTGTATTGTAAACAACAATCATAGATAGATTGATTCGGTACTTCAGTATTCATTAAATTTGTATTGCGATTAATAAAAGAATGCACGTTTAAAATTGTTAATGATCTATGTTTCTCAGAACGTATGGGATTTATGTTGTATTTTTGAATGTGCGGTAAGAGAAGACAGGTAGATTGTTCGGTTCTGAAGGCGTGAATTAAAAAAACTGGCGTGAGGCAGATGCTACACCGTTGAACTATGTTGACCTACAAAACTAAAGACAAAAATAAGTTTAAAATTTACGTTAAACATCAATGAAAATATACTGGTAGCTTAAGCAATAACCATTAAAAATAAGTGTCAGTTCCTTTGTATTATTCGTTGGAATTGATAATTATTAATAGACTTGCCTGGAACTACTACATATATTGTCACTATACAAACAGTGCAGTTGTAGATATTATGATACTATACCAGCTTACCTCATATCGGGCCAACCGAATTGTCCATACGTGCTCACCAAAGAGGGTCTTCCAAGGTAGTGCACATGAACCAGTTGAAAGTTTTGTAGTGATTAATCTTGTGTTAGTACCTTTACGAAAATATCATATATTCATTGTGGCAATGTAGAGGGAACTGAAGATGATGTTGCCGATGACTGAAAGATTGTATATTTTTTTCCTGCTTATGTACTATATTTAAAGCTGAAAAACTATGTTACATCTCAATTAGGTATTAAAGTTATCACCAACTGCAGTTTATTTATTGTCTTTTACCCCATTTCTCCTCTATTTTACCAATGCATGTGTTGTTCAGAAATAAAATATGACATTATTTTTTTTACATTCAGTAAGTTCTGAGAGAGAAATACTTGAGGTATAGAGTGCTGATAAAAATGCAACTTGCGTATCTATGTTTCGCTATTTTGTCTTGCCAATGGCCCTCCACGTCACCCTTATACACTAGCCATTAACATCAACTGTGCCTATTGTCTCCCGAAACAATTTTCACATTCCCATTGTTTTCTAATTTCATTTTCCATGGTAGCAATTCAGACATTGCTTGAAAAAGTTTATTTTGAGGGTGCCTATTCTTTTCGTTTAATAAAGAACACTAGTTCACGAGGACGTGGTAAATATAACTCTCAAGTATGGTGAAGGCACCTCCTATGCAGGCATAACGTTGAAGCTTGTTCTAATTTCATCTAAAGTAGTAGCACAGTTGCTTTTCCGCAGTGTTGTTCGCCTTCCAGGCTTTGGTTCCGGTTTCTGATACAAACTTAATTCATAGATCCGAGTGTTACTTCTGGAAACTACTTACTGAAGAGGAGGGAAGACCAAAAATGCATTTGTGTTATTCTCCAATATATAGAATGAGCATGGTTCAGTTACATGGAAATATATATATCCTGTGACAGAACGGAGCATTCATTTATTCCTTTCGAATAACTGGGACCCGCAATCGGTATATGCATTGAGAGGGCGTCCAGTCCTTTCTGTATTGTTATCTAAGTGGAGCTAAATTATTGTGAATTAAGAGAAAACGGTAATACCATTCTTATTTTCAAGATTTTGTTAATATTACAGTGTGATAATTACTGAAATTTCTTGGAAAAATGTCAGGCGCTATGTTGAATCTCTTGTGCTGGAGTATTGTGTTTATGTAAAATGATCGGATAGACTGCTGTGTTTCTTGTTTTCAGAGTTATGAAAAGGTGGTATATTTCTCCTCGTTGTAAATGGCTGATCCTTTATATTTGTACTTCATTTAAAATTATTAAATGCTTTAAAAATTAATTAATAATTTCTTTAACTTTATTATTAATACCTTCTTACTCATTACAGAGAACTTCGAACCCTCAAAGTAGAGAATTTATCTGCTGCAAAGAACTTGGAGTTAGTGTGTCTCATGCTGGAAGATCTGAACCCAAAATTGAAAATTGAAGGCATTACGTACGTGACAGTAAAGGGTTTAAGCAAAAGCGAAGAGGAGGAGCAGAAGATGTAGAACATCTTACCTGATACCTCCAGTGTATAGTTCTTTTATAGAGTATTCTGGTGTGCCTGGTGCCACCTGATCTTTGTATTTACTGAAAGTAAAATATGTATGTTTGTATGTAAATGTTCTAGTTTTTGCTATTCAGAGTTCCTTTTCATACCTTCCTACGGTTTTATTACAGTAAAGTAATAATAATAATAATAATAAAAACCTGAGGTGAGATAAAATCTAGCCAGAGGATTTGACTTCAATGAAAACTAAATTCATATTCTTTAAAATACTTTTATTTACATATGTTTTTTTTAAATTCATGTCCTGAAGATACAGCAGAAAGTTGGTATTAAAATTGGCCTGTTTATCGTTATTCAGTAACTATTTTCAGTTATAGAATTATTTTATTTTATTTTAGTCATCACTACTTCCAGACACGGTGTTTAGAAATTTTGTCGCATCTGTTCCACAGTTTTTTAAATTACTTTCTATTCATGGAATTGTAAGTATATTTCGATGTAATGTAAACGTCACCAACTTCAGACTAAAAGAAGGGATGGTTTCGCTAGAGCAGCGTTACGCAAACTGTGGTTCGCGGATCACAGGTGGCCCTCGAGGCAGGGCAGCATGGCCCGTTGAACCTACCAACTAATAAAACTGGTCCGGACTTGAAAATAGTTTGCGGAACGCTGCGCTAGAGAATTAAAAAAAAAAACCTTATGGTAGTAAGCAACAGAGTTTTTAGACTTGAAAAGCATTATAAGAACAAAACTTATGTCATAATGATTGAATGGTGTAAGTAAATGATCGGGAAATTTTTACTTTAGTAGGAAAATCGCTAATAAAAATACAAAATTTTGACTTGAGAGGTATGTACTATTAATGAATGATTGCTTATTATATAAAAGTGTATCTCCCTCTTTGTCTGAGGAAGTAGCATACCATTGGAAAGGTTAGATCCCTTAGGAGTAATGGTCTAGTACAGTGGTTTTCAACCGCCGCTCCGTGAAACTGCTGTAACGGTCCCCGGCCAATTAATAAATTATTTAATACTTTGTAGATTTCGACAGTCCAAAATTGAGATTGAAGTTTACATTTCCCAATCATCTAGAATCTGAAAATGTGCTGGAATCCTTTAAACATCAAATACACCTCTAACTTAGTGGCATCTTCCCGGTCCGTGAGTATAAAAAGGTTGAAAACCACTGGTTAGTACACGCCCCCTAGAATGGTTGTAGGTTCAAATCCGTGTCTGATATACAAGGGCGAGTCAAATGAAAATCTTGAAGACTTTCTATTTTTACCTGAACTATAGACAGGTGTACGCACGTTCTACATCAACCTTGTAGTAATAATTTGTGTATTGATTGTTTGCTAAAATAAGATTGACTAATTTGATGGGCGGTAACAGCACTATGGCTTACGCCCGTCCCGTGTTTGCTAGAACTTTATATGTAACGTCATATGTTCAGTTACAGTTGATGGCTCCATTAGCGACATATATCAGAGAAGAAGAAGACATATATCAGCTTGCCATTATTTTTTTATATACCTCATATTTCCTAAGCCGAAACGTGTTCCGCACACACATTTCATACTGTTTCCTTCATTCTTCAATGGATTTCACTATTCAAAGTGTTCATGAGAAATATTACTCTTCCCCAATACGCGACGCTAGTAAGATGCCATCTTTAACTATACTTATGACGACATACGAAGTTTTGCCAAAATATATCACAAAAGTGTGTTTACAGCTTATCTAACTTATCTTGAACTAGAGTAAATAATTTGAGCATTTTTAAGGTTTCCATTTGACTCACCCTCGTTCTTTATTGTTTCGAATATACACACACCGTAAAAAGTTTTTGGAATTAATAGTAGAGATTTTCAATCGAATTACCCGGCCACCAGGGGGTGGATAGGCACAGCTACAAGGGTCCGGGTGTCTCATTTCTTGGGGCCCTCATTATCAATACTTTATTTTTCATAGCCAGTATAGTTTTTAAAGATCTGTAAATTCTCAGTAAACACACGGATAAACCTGTTTCCAAACCAATAACGTAACGTAGAAAAAAAAAGTACACACACACACACACACATCTTCGATATGTTTTGTAGACCTTTGCTTTTGGAAGCCACTACATGTATAATACTGTTGTCCCGGGAACAAATTACGAAGTCAAATTTCGGGCATCCCGAAATAAATAAGGTAGTGCTGTTTGGAATCCCCATAGCTATTATTTGGCAAGAATTGCAAGCCAAAAACTAATAGAAATGAGGGTTCATGCGTCTCCACTGAAAATTCTATTTGGTCCTCAGAGACAAGACTCCTGCTAGGGTCCTAACTCTATACCCCAACTGTATAATAATTAGATATTTAGGCTACAGAGAAAGATCTATTTCTGGCTGGCTCTGGCCGGATGGATGATGATGTGAGAATTGGTGGAATGGTGAAAGTTGGAGCACCCTGTGAAAACCCACGTAAAGAGGTGAACTCTCTACCACTGAGCCACCGCGAATCTAAAGTAATTCGTATTTCTGAGTTGTTATTCTATTCGGATCTTGAGCATCATTCCATAAGTGGCCGACAAGAGTAGTCCGTCTCTCCTCAAGGCCCCTTCAACTACTTCCATATCGCGAAACAATGTCATATCAATGTTTCAAAAATAAACACACCGTTTTTAACAAAAAGTACAAGGACATACATAAGCAGTATAGGTAACTACTTACCTATACTGCTTATGTATGTCCTTGTACTTGTGCTCTTCCGAACTTTTATCGTATGCTCACTATGGACTAGCAATGCTCTCGTGTAAAATGTACTATAACAGTATATTAATTATGTTTCTCATTTGAGAGTAGTTGCATGCCTAAACACTGTGCTCGCGTTATTATTCGTGCCAGTGTGCGGTTTAGGGTTGTATCCCTTGTTTTTTTTTTTTTTTTTTTTTTTTTTTAACATTTTCGTAACCGGTATGGTTAGGCAAAATCTTAGGAAAACATACAGTCTCTGCTTTTTTCCACTTTGAACACTGGCTGGACAAAAGCCGGGGATGCATCCTTTCCCCTCCTCCTTCGACGGGCAAGATAAAAGCTTGCTGTAGTGCCCAAAGTCAAAGATGTTCATTTTCATCAAATCTTCCCCACGTCTTTCTTTCGCCCGGCTCCTCACAGATCAACCAAAGATATTTTTGCTTCGTCCTTAGCCTCACACTTTCATTTCCCTCTCATCTTCACTCACCCCAGCTCTTGAAATAGTCTCATGCTTGAAATATGAAGTTTCTAAATGTTATCAGCTGTAATACAAGTTGGTTTTAAACTTACCTTATTTCCTGTCTCTAAATGTACTGAAGTCTTCTAATTCGTTGCTGAGCTTTTCGACAACACTCCGTTATCTTCGTCAGGCAGTGAGGCTAAATTATATCTACTTTTTTTTTTCCAGGCTAGTGTACGGGTCACTCCATATAAAATCTACATTACATAGAAGCGCACTATTTTTAAGATTTGTGAAAGGTTAAACCTAGATACATTCATTCCATCGTCAGCAGAAACGAAACCTGTGGATACATGCAAGAACATTTTTCTTTTATGAGTTTTTATTCTCCGAACAGGTGCCCAGCTGTGTTAA
>JAGDQP010054161.1:0-13399 GCA_022664845.1 Lepisma saccharinum
TTACTAGAAGATTTAATAATAATTGTTGTAAATCTGGATGCATATCATTAATATAAAGTGTGTTAAGAGTTGTGTTTACATTATAAAGTAACAAGATATGAAAAGATACAGAAATAATGATCGTTAAGTATGTATATTCTATACATAGAGCACACTGATCATGTAAAGTCTTTAGCAACATTATGTCTGTATAGAAAATGTCCTCTGGAAAAATTTCTTAACACCTTTAATTATGTGTTTTATTGATGTTGTTACACTGGGAATCGTCAAGAGTATTATGTATTGTAGTAAGAACTGACTACACATTCCTATTATGAGAATGAATACTGCAGGGATTCCGCCAGGAGTTTCAGTTTTGGGGGGGTGTAAAGTCAAAATTGGGAGGGAGTAAATGAAATTTTGAATAGTTTCTATCGATTTTTGAGCGTAAAAATTTGTGGAACTGTTGTCAAGAATTTGGGGAAGTAACACCTCCACACAGGGGGTCTGACGGAATAACTGTCATATTGTAGTATCACATATGTACAGTATACATTACATCACAAGGGAGGAAATTTTCACTCTTTGTTCGGTGATAAAGTATTTATATATAAAAAATAATATTGAATTTCAATCGTTAACAGAGATTTTTAAAGAAATACTCTCGTTTTGAATAGAAAATGTGATCTTTTTAGACGAGATTCCGATTTATTACGGATATAGGAGCCTAATTTATTCTTCAAAATTAAAAGAGGCAATTTCTCATCCTTTTAAAGAGGTTCACAATGTATGATTGGTAATAGTGGTTTGTTATCGGCCATTTATTTTTTCTTGACTCGAAAGCTTATCGGTGTTACCAAAGATAATACTGTGAAGTTAATCGCGTTTAGTTGAAAATGACAACAAAAAAACTGATATTTTTTTTTATAAATTAAAGAGCGAAATAGCTACACTCCGTTACCTAGTTTCCATTTTCAAGATAGGAAGATTTCGTTTAAAAAGACCGAAAAAAATGGCACATTAAGACTTATAATAATAATTGATAAATGGCTTTGTAGCGTGATAGGTAACTATCGAACTTAAATTTCCTGTCGAGGAAGGGTCCATTTTGATGAGAATGTAGACATATTTTAAGATGAATTTCAATTTACTCAAATAGAGTTTTCATCTTTTGAACACTTATGAAGTTTATCGCTCTTTCAAGTATGAAGAATAAATTACATCCTAAATGCATCGGTATTCCATCTAGAAAGAACACATCTTGAAAATATTTCTACTAATATGTCTAACCTAACTATAGTTCAGTCATTATAATCGCGGATTTTGCATTATTACTGGGAAGCCACGCCAGTTCGAATCTTGTTACCGATTGAGATTTACTAGAGTCTCCCTCAGTTTTACCAGGTAAATACCAGTATGGTATCTAGATAAATTACCTGGCTGCTACGTTTCTCTCTTCTGCTTCGAAGAATGTTCGTCGAAGGGACGGCATCTCTCCAACGTGAGAAGCACTAAAGCCATAGCGGCCCATATATGTAAGTAGGTAAAATAAATAGAATTTACCACGGATATTGTAAAACTGACAACGTAATGGCCTTACAGTGAATAAGCTATTAAAATACAATTTAAATTAAAAATGCCTAGTTTAGGAAAGTGATAATTTGGGTTTAAAAGTTTGGGCCAAAGTGAATAAATATTATAGGAGAGAAAATCAACAATTCTCCACTTTATCACACACAGTAAGAAAAACGGTTCCTTAAAATTGACAAAATAGTTCTTATCTGTGCACCTAGAAATAATTTTCTTAGAAATGGGATATCAGTATTCTCATTTAGTTGAAAATGAGAACATTCCGGTTTGGAAATAAGATTACTTATCTCATTTCCAAACCGACATGCTCTCATTTTAAATTGAATGAGAAAGATATTATCTCATTTCTAAGAAAAATGTTTCTAGGTGCACAGATAAGAACTTTATCTCAGTTTTAAGAAACCGTTTTTACCGTGAACTTTGACCAGGATGAACCTAGTACATGATAAATGTATAAAGCGATACATTAATGAAGCTTTCTGTTCTCTACACTTACACAAAATTGGACAGATATAGTTTAAAAGAATCTAATAACGTAAACGGTTAAATTATGAAAGTTTTATTAGTTAGAAAAGAACAAATACTAATTACCAACAACTGACGTTTCCCTCGGTGAAGTTCATGTCACTGAAAATTTCAAATTTTCGTCGTTGTTATATGTGTTGACTTTAACCTCCTGAATATCTCGTCTTTCTTCCCTATTACCAAACAACTTTAGGAAACGATGGCCCCTTTAACTTACAGAGAAGCCACGTTGCGACATCTTCATTACTTGCAGTCTAAGGAGAGATGACAGACTCAAAATCTTCCCGCGACAGCCAAATTAATTATCTCTGCTTTCCAGAAGCAGTACGTAACAACTTCTACTAACTAGTAACTAATTCTGAAGACGTATGGTCAAAAAATATGCGTACAAACGCGTGGAAGGGTTACATTATTTTAGATTCGTTCTTTTTGTTTTGACAAATGATTTACTTACGGAATGGTGAGTGTCATTTCTAGTTTCTCAAAATATAATTTGCAGTTTTAAACAAAGCAAATAATTGCAGTTCAAGAACGAATACTGAAACATTTATCTCTTCACTAAAACATTTTAATAGTCATAATAAATTTCCCGCTTCTCTTACATTAGGTTAGTGCTATTGAAATGTCCGAAATATAAGATAGTGTTGGTTATGTTAATATAGTTCCAATAGTCGGCCCCGCGAAATTTTCCCTAACTAGAGGGCCAACAGGGACTTTCAGGACACTATTCGTTAATTAATTCCTTCCAGAAATTGTATCTTTTAAAAATAGAGAAGAAAACAGGCTTAAAAAACAGGCAAAGCGCAAAAACCAAGGTAAAGAGGAAAATGAAAAAAATAAAGCGGAAAACGAAAAGTAAAGTGCAGAAAGATAGGTAAACAGAAAGTTAAAGCGGAAAACTAGAAGTAAAGTGGAAAGAGAAAGGTAAATGGGAAAAAGAAAGGTATAGCTGAAAACAAGAAGTAAAGCGCAAAAAGAAAGGCAAAGGAGAAAGAGAAAGGTAAAGCGTAGAACGAGAAAAAAAATCAAAGATAAGAAGTTGACGATCAGAAGGCGTAACAACCGTTCTTCATGGGTTACTGAGAAGGGTATTTAAAGCCATTGGATCCAGAACTAAGAGAAAGTGCTGAACAGAGAGAAAGGGAGGAAGGAGGGTCTTATGAGCACTGAAGATCCAACTCTAAGTTGATGGATTGGTACTTTGGGAAAGGTCTGGTTTTCGCTTCGCACCTCCAGACTATCGGGGTATTGCTTTTAAAACCGAATTTTATGTTCGCCTTTTACGGCCAGTCTCAAGTTCGTTGCGAGCTTCAGTTCGTAGTGAGCCGCAAAATCGCAGACTGACTTGACCAAAATAAGCTGAAAAAAAAAATTTTTTGGAAAAAGAAAAGAAAAGTTTAGACGGCGCGTAGAGAGAAATGTGATTTATGTTACTACATGATGGAAAAGAGCGAGAGGTAGTCTTGCACATTACTTTTCCTTTTTGTTTTACGCGTATGAAATAAAATACAAAACAAAATATAGTTGTTTGAAAGCGCAACAGTGAAACTTTTAAATATGAACCGAAATATCTAACCTGAAGAATATGAAATTGACGCCAGGTGGCATTTACTACCTGGGATCTTTTATTTCTGTTTAATATCTTTCAAATTGTACATAACAATATCATCAGTTTGTTTTTCTTTTCTCTACAAAATTTTAAAACGAATTTATTACAGTATACTATTCTGTAGGTAAGCTTTCCCATCTTATCTTCACTGTCTTAAATATTTCTCCTTCTTGCGAGGTAATCTTTATATGTATACATCTCGAAATATGTAGAGCTAGAATTTTGCTTAGGTGATATCACTTACGTAGAACATGAGAAATGCTTTAACATCATAGTCAGTTTCTCTGATACTGATATATTTCGTGGTGATGATTGACGTTCTATCCGCAGGAAGGTTTATAGGCAAGGTGAACACGTGGTAGTTTGCCATTGCCTTCCGTTAGATAGGGATAGCGTCCTACATAAAGGGTCTGCAGTTTAAAGTGGATATAAAACCATTATGTTTGATGTACTCAACAGAGAATCGAAGCCGGATTCCCTCGATTACAAGACAACGAGGCATTTGCACAGATAAAAACAGTTATTTTAAGGAACTGGGTTAAAGATAATCCTATTCTAAGGAAATACGGAGAAATGTATACGGTACTTAGGCCTTGTGTACTTTGTCTTCAAATAAACACACATGCCTATAATAATAATAATAAACATATATTCAAACTACAATTTGGTTAATTTATCGATTTAATTGAGTATTTATGGACTGATTAGGTATCTCTCACCGAAATTTGTCACGTATTAAGAGTGATGACGTCCTTCGGTGAGCTCTCTTTCGAGAACAAGGATATTGAAGGTATTCGCCAATACTTATATTCTGGTTAACATTTCGGCTTAAGCCTGGTTGGAGGGACGAGATCCCTAAAAAGACAAAGAACAGAGTCTGTGAGTAGGATTCGAACCCGCTCTACATCTAAATATTTATCTAAAACAAGCGATCACAACCAGTAGTCCACAAAGCTGGATAATTAGATTAATCAGTAGATTTTTATAAACAGATAACACAAAATATCGATAGGAGAGTTCCATGCAAGAGATAGAGAAATTAGTGTTATCTAAGTTGACTGTAGCGTATATTTCCTTTGCTATATATTTGTTAGGGAAGAGACGAAGCAAATTCAAAGCTAGGTGTTTGATCTTGATTTGCCGATCGAATGACTGTTCCAAGTTTGAGATCGGAAACTGATTTTTTTTTTTCTCTAACGAGAAGTACTCATGCGCCAGATGCCTTCCTGTGACTGTTTGACATTTCCTAGGTTAACGAGCAGCTCCATTAGTTAACAGGGTAAAGTATAATTTGCACCTTCTCCGGAAGGAGGCTTTAAAAAAAAAGATAGATAAAGAGAGCAAGTGAGATGAGTGAATCAGAGAGAGAGAGAGAGAGAGAGAGAGAGAGAGAATATCTACGTGTCTCTCGCTCTTTCTCTCTCCTTTTCTCTCTTTCCTGCTGCTGATTTCATTCCAATCGACTCTCTGTAACCCATTCTAACAAAACCACGTTCCAACTGCAGATAACGCCGGGAGCAAACTAAAGTGTGTTTCACTTGTGCCGTGTTAGAAACAACCTTAATCCTCTTGCTGTTAACTCGTAGCACTTCCAGAGAGAGAGAGAGAGAGAGAGATCTAATGTATCTTTCAGTATATTTTTAATACAACCATCTCTCACATGTTTCGATATTGGTGAACAAAAGCATTTTCCCTTTAATAGGATTAGGTCACCAACGGAGAAGTTTTAGTGTTAAAAAGGTTTCTTTTTTTCGTAGTCTTTTCGATTTTCTCATAATACCTTGATGCAATTTTCTAATTTGTGAAATGGAAGCTGAGTTTTACTGTTAATATTATATATAGTACTTTCTATACACTTATGTGGTTTCAAGTTACTTTGTAAAACATAAGGGTATAGATTGATTTGTGAGGGTTATCACTGTTATACACCTGTCCTGATGAAAGAAAGTAGCTTATATTCATAATTTAATTAAAAGTCTTTCTGCAACAACGGGATAACCCACAACTCTAGAAATTTTGTCATGTAGAAAGAAATGAATGAGGGACAGCCTCTGCTTGCCACAGAGAATACTCTCTTCAGCAGGCTCTCATTATGTACAGTCAGCACCAAAAGTTTGTAACCAGTCGTAAAATTCCTTCTCGACAAGAGATTTCCTGTAATTTAAAGAGAATGTGATTTTCTGTAAATAACAAATTCCGTTCCAAAGTTATTTGGGGTAAAGACTTTTACGATTGGGTACAAACTTTTGGCTTCAATGATAACTTGTTTCTCTTTCGTATAATCCATATTTCGATTCCATACAATTAAAAGGCCTAAGTCAAAGAACGGGATAACTCACATAGTTAATAAAGGTGTGATTACAATTTAATTGCATTCGCCTGACATCTGTTTTCAATCGGATAATCACTGTTTGATATTGGATGGATTCTAGTGCCTCCTGAACCCATCCAAGAACAAACAGTGAGGCATCAGACTGCAAACAGATGTCAGGTGAATGCGACTAAATCGTAATAACACCTATGTTGACTATGGACCTTTGACCCTTTTACTAACTGGGTCTATTAATTGCGAATCTTTTGTGCTATTCAGATGCTACTAGCTTTTAAACTGGTAAATCTAAACGACACTTTACGCATACAGTCCTTAAAAAATGCTGGTACCTAAACAAAAGCAAATCAAGTAAAAATATTCTGTATTTTTTTCCACTAACCTAGAATTGTTTGTCTTGTTTTCATTTCTAAAGAAAAGTTATCCCTTATAAATATATTTCCCTTCACTTTATCTTTACAAAAAAAAACCCTCCATAAATACTAGAAGGTTGGTTATTGACCATGCAATCACGAAGCCTTCCCTCACTCTTCCTTTCCTCCTAGGGAGCCATAAATTACATCTTGTGGATGAGTCTTCCTTTCCTCTCATGCCTCCAATCTTTAATGGCACTATAAGGAGTGTAACCTCCCAGCAACGGTAACGAGGCACATTCTAGAGACCTTTAAGTGAACCGTGCCTGAAATTACAAGATTTCCTTGCCATAGATTCAGTCTTTTCTTTTTCGTTTTTTTTCCCTTCATCGTACACAATATTATTCCTCTGCATGTTTGTCTCGTTATATTCTCTTTTATTGTTATTGTATTCGGGATTCTTTTCTTCCAATACATAACTTCTTGTTATTTTTGCAGTTGACTAGGTAAATATGTAGAGTGCAATATAATAAATAAATCCCATCACGAAGTGGTAGTATGTGAGGTGAATTAAATTTCGACAACAGATGACTCTATACGATACATTGCATTTATACAAGTTCAGCACTCATTATTCGCGCGCATGTGTAATAGACTCTTTCAGTAAACATATATGAAGCCATTCGTAAGCATTGTCACTGTGAAGAGCTATGGTAACGTGTGTTTATGACTAATGAATGCTTCAAAAGTGACAACCGCGCTTAAAATGGTTAGTTTAAAGAATTTGAAGTTGAAATGTACCGTGTACAACTGATGCTAGTAATTTTCTTGAAACTCACAAACCTCCCATCTGAATTAAGAAACGACAATAAAATATTAAATGAATGCATAAGACAAAAGATTTCTGGAAGGATATGCTATTATTGGCAGATCACTAAACTTCCTGCTTACCAAGTATATCATAACATATGTGTAGTGTAAAAAAGAACATATGTATTTTGATAATGCTAAAGCATACTTCCGCTTATTGATTACACATATACACCGTACATATTTGATACATAATACCGCGAGAGCAGCCTTACAGTAAACAGAAATTTCAGTAGCAATCACGCATACAATTACTGTGACTCACAGAGGGACCAAATTAGACGTCTGTGCATAAACAGCTAATGCATTGATAATTTCAAGATTAATATTGCATATGTATGGATATCGTGTGAATATGATGTTAGGATGTAGGAATGTCTGTTTTGTCACGTCCAATCAAAAACCTTTTCATTTTCTCCATATAAAACGAATGGCAGAAAGATGTTTAATATATGAAACTTCGGTAAAATGCTTTCAATAGGAAAATACACGGGGAATTTTTAATTTTCGGTTTTGGTTGAAACTTTGAGGGTCTTGTAACAGCAAGCCTCCCAGAACTAGGGGAAATATGGAAGGACGAGGTGAAATTATTAATATTATCCAGATTAGAATACAAAAATAACATAAAAAATGAAGCAAACCCAGAAAAAAATAAACATAGATCTCAACCCCCTCATACCCCACGTTCACAAATTCAAGAAACATCACTATCAGTGAGAGGTTGGAGCTCAACCCACAAATGAAAATGATCGATATGTTCACTTAGCTCTTGTTTCTTATAACCAACTAAGTTTTGAGTTTTCAATCTCAAATCGTCAATCCTCACCGATGATAAGAATATTCTCCAAAGAAATATTCAAATATCCCATTCAAGCCACAATACATTACACTTGTATGATATGGACATATGTGTTTAACAACACACTCGGCATTTAACTTTCGTGACTGAATTAGACTTCATATTAAGGATTACACACAAATTCCTCACCAACTATAATAAACTACTTCCTCACCATTCGATAGACAAAATTGATATAACAAGTCAGAGCAAAACCCCGCGTTCACTGAAAATTAATTCACAAAAGTGCCTGTAGATAGCACAAACATCGCTACAGCAACAGTGGTTCTCACTTCTGACCGTGATACTGACGAGAGAAGATGAGTCATAGATTCAATTATAACAAGAGTTTTTTTTTTTTTTTTTTAATTTAAGAACACATTTCTTTCAAACTAATTTTGGTAACAACGGAGAAAATTAAGTTGTTACAGTCTTCAAAGCAAAGGAATGTACCAGTGACTATTTAAAAATAAAACATGTTCAGTTGATATTTTTATTTATATGACGAAATACATAGGATAAAATATTCCCATTCATATATTGTTTTTTATATACAGTATTTCGTGTTTTTCATTAAGGATGAATACAAACTTTCTTTTTAGTGCCATCAAATATCCCAAAAATGGCCCCACAATTTCAATGACCAAACATAGTTTAGTTGAAGTTTCTTCTGAAGAACCAGCTATTTGAGTATTTGAATTTTTACTGCTGACTGGACAATTTTATTGAACAAGAAAGAATTTTAATAAACAAAAGTCTTTCCTTGGCTAAAACGTTATATTTTTAGAGTAAAATACAATTATATTGGTTTTATAGTTCGGATTCAATAATTCTGTTTTACTTCAAATACTCTCTGAAGCAAATTGGACTGGAAGAGCTTCTCATAGACGAATTTCCAGTACGCTTATTTTCTTGGCACGTGGTCCCTTGTTCAAATTTGGTAAGGGCCTAAGGGGCTCATTGAGTACAATTGTTTGAATCTACTTTAACAAAAACTACAGATCCCATTCCTTGAATCTCAAGAAATTAAGAGTAGATAATTTTATCTTGTGAATGGAATAATATGTCTTTTGCTTTTATTTAAGTATATTATTATTGTTATTAGCATTAAGCCGATAACGCTAGCCCAATGATTTTCAACACTTCCGCGGCTACTTGTGAAGCGAGGAGTCAGGAGAGTATTAGCCTCTAGAGAGGACAAATCTATACAAAGAGTAGCCTCCAGAAGAAGCTCAACTTCCAATGCGAAGAAACGTTATCTTGTTCATTTTAGACCAGAACAGAGTAGAGAAGCATCATCCAAGATGGGCATTTTTCTCTATGGGTGCGACAAAATTGCGTACAGATGGGAGAGCAAGGTTTATTGACTCTACCAGATCATTTGTCAGGCATAAAGTACTTGAACGCTGCGTTTTTATGTCGCTGAAATCGTGACCTTGAATGACAATTTTGATTCTGCCCATCTCTCTTTCTTGCTTGCCCGTTTACAATGGGCATACCCGAAACTCAAACGGACAAAGAAGCCTCTGGAGTATACTACCTGTTAATCTCTCTCTCTCCTTGGCATTTACGTCAATCATCACCTCGTGTAGTGGTTCATATTAAGTAAAGTGTTATTTGAATTGAATTGAATTTTAAAGCCTTTAGGCAACTTTGGCTCAGGCCGGATGGATGATGATGGTATGAATTGGTGGAATGAAGAAAGTAGGAGGAAACAGGAGAACCCCGAGAAAACCCACGCACACGGTGTTGGTCCACCACAAAGCCCACATGGCATGAGCAGGGATCAATCCGACGATCACTAGCACCAGAGGTGAGCGCTCTACCAATTGAGCCACCGCGGTCCAAGTGTTACTTGACTTTTAATTTTTATTTAAAGCCTTTAGGCAACTTTGGCTCAGGACGAATAAATGTTGATGGTAGATTGGGTGAAGTGGAGAAAGTAGGAGGAAATAGGAGAGGCTCGAGAAAGCAAACGCACACGGTGTTTGTCCACCACAAAGACCACATCCATTGAGCTGTGATCAAACCAACCATCCTAAGCACCAGACGTGAGCGCTCTACCACTGAGCCAACCGCAGCCATAAAGTGATATTTCTCTTTCCCCATGTTGTTATAAAATATATTCGTTCTTTATCTTCTTACTCTATTCCTTTAAAACAGATTTTGAACTGCATGTTTCTATCTGTACTTGAGGGCATTTCACTCGCAGGAGGTCCCGAGTTAGTTTACTCCAGATATAATATACCAAGTAGGTCAACGTTTACTACATGTATAAGATACAAAGTAGGCTAACGCAACCATGGTAGCACATGTCTTATAATATGTATAATATATCATGCCAAAACAAATGCTATAAATGGCTGTCTTCTCTTGCAGGTTTGTCAACCCAGCTCTCCATTTTGAGAATATTGCAATGAAATGATTTGGAGCAATGTCGTCAATTGCAACATTCTTTTTCAATTGTCAGGAGCGCTCTCTTACTATAGATGTGCATATAATCACTATTAGCATATTTTAGATAGTTGGATAACATCAAATTATAATGTAATTATAACATGGCCACCAATATCTCCAGATCTCAATCCGCTAGTCCCTTTCCAAAGATGAACGATTGCCGAGAGTTGTCATTTCTGAGACACGTGATGAGTTTAAGCCCCAGATATTATTATTATTAATAATAATAATACAGAATGTCAAAAACTAGTTACGCAAAATGTAAATCATTTTTATTCCTACACTACAAGTTCTTATCTGTCCTTTTCGCACTGCCATATTGCAATATTACTCACATGTCAAGTGTAAATGTAATGAATGTCACCATCATCGCTCTCATTCTGATGTATTTATATTAAAAGCCAAATAAGTAATTTTTGTGAACAGCTTGACATTCCTAACCCAGAATAAAAACCACGAACGACTAACAAGAAACATGTTTTCCCAGCACATTCCATGTGTTACCACATCACACACTCGACACACTCACTCTCTCTGTCTCTCTCCCACACAAGAGACATACTTTACACCAAACAACTACAAATTGCTCTCTATGTGATTTATTGCCCAACCAGTGTCATGCAAGCAACAATGAGCAGAGGCGGGGGTGGGGGTGAGATAGAGGAACGAGGAGACAAACCCGGTTATGCTGCATATTTTGAATGAGATAACAGCCTGTCCATGGTGGTTCTAGAATTTTTTGGTATTTATAAACTGCACAAAAATACTAGAATAATTAAAATATATCATTCTTATAAAGAATACCACCACGATTTTTGACAATCCTTTTAAAACATGGTGAAAAACGGATATATTTTCACCAGTACGTGACAGCATTGTCATATCGAATTTTCTTTTAAAATATAGAAAGGTCATAATTGTCAAATATATATATTTTTTTCGTTTAGATATATGGTTGTAAAAGTAAGAATGAAACTATTTACTGATATTTCAAATACTGACAACATTACTGATACTACTGACCAATCTTGTTAGATATAACAATAGCAGCACCATAGACATTTATTAAGTTTGAGCGAATTTAAAGAAGAAATTAAATTATGGGTCAGGCAGATAAGGACATAATTCTCAGAGTCAAAAACTGTGTGATTATTATATTTAGTGGTATTCACCTGACATCTATTCGTAATTTGATGTAACACTGTTTATTAATGGATAAGTTGAAGGTCCTACAATCCAGCCGACATAAAACAGTAATTGTTAGATTGCAAACAGATGTCAGACGACTTCAACTATATATTAATCAGGCATTTATTGAGAGTGTGGCTTATCCCTTTTCGTATTGGACTCATCTATTGCCAACTGTAGACGTAAGTTGAACTTATTACAACTTTTGGGGAAATACTTCTAGCAATGTTTTCTTCTGAAAGTGAGCGTTGAATCTTCCTTACATCCTCAGTACTTCAGCAATACTTCAGTAGTTCAACACTATATTTCATTGTATAATATCTTATT
Source organism: Lepisma saccharinum (assembly GCA_022664845.1). Lineage (NCBI taxonomy): Eukaryota > Metazoa > Arthropoda > Insecta > Zygentoma > Lepismatidae > Lepisma > Lepisma saccharinum. The sequence goes on from JAGDQP010054161.1 coordinate 12,066, forward strand.
GCGCTCAGTTACCGTGGTTTATCCCATAACCTTTCGAGAGTGGGCTGACCTGCACGCACTGAATGGTCCTCAGGTCACTCCACGATGACGTTTTGGTTGATCTGATGTATCTCCTTTGGAAATAGCCACCTGCCTTTCGAACGAGGAATAACAGGGAATTCCTTTCCTTCTTTGCCAGAACGTAGGAAGCAACTGACAAATTGACCTGACCAAACTTAATTGACTTATTACAAACAAACCTTACCGCTTAGTTCCTCATCCAACCAAGCCACAACCTAAGAAGCAAACAAACGATACAAATGTGAGAAGAAACGGAAGTTCTTCCAAGAAAGATGAATTTAACTACAGGGCCACCGTACGGCAGCCTCCAACGACCCTCTGTGACCGTTACAAGGAAGTCCAAGTTTCCTGGAAAGGATATAGAGAACTGTCACTACTATACCAAATAGTAAGACTAAACCCAACCAGAATTTCATTAATACTGAACAAACAACAAGCTTTCAAAACATTAAGACTTTCATACAAGATGCCATACAGGAACATAATAATACCATTTTGACGTTGGTCTCCACAGTACTGGCATTGGTGCTTCCTAAAAATTCATTCAAAACACTGCATTCTAGAGTTACTGCAAGGTCATCAGAATATAGTACAATCCATAGATGAATATATCACATTCCAACCATTGTAAACATCCAAATACGTTCCACGTTTTCGACTAGACAAAACCCAAATTAATATTACTACCAAGGCAACTCAAGTTTCAAAAGTAGAAAACTTCAACTTTAGATTAGACCTTACTTTTAACAACATAACATCCATCCAAACCAATATTTTCTCCAAACTAAAACAAAACTGAAAAAAAAACTGGCTATTTGCAGAAATTAAAATTACAATAGTTTAGCTCGCGAATAACAAACACCAAATTAAATTCTATGCCAATGTCTTAGTTGGTGGATTGCCTGAATGTTTGCCTGGCGCGGGCCGGGGTCTCCAAGTGCAGGGTCCAGCTCAGGGAAATCAAACTAGAATAAGTAAAATTCAAACCAATATATTTTTATATAATAATCATAGGACGAAAGTAGCCAAGTATGGCTATAAGTCTGCCCTGTAGGTAGCCCAGAAATTTACTCTTTCGAGCAAGATTCTGATAAGTCCAGAGTACTGAGTATAGATGCATATGTCTTCTGTGTATATAGCATCAAAAGTGATGAATTTACTAATCTGCATAGTTCAAGTAACAAAGGGACGGATTCTACTTCTGCAAATGTCTTTCTTTCCTTGGTTACCAAAACAACTTACTGATATACTCTTATTTGTGTGGAAAAGTGTAC
>JAGDQP010054163.1:0-13399 GCA_022664845.1 Lepisma saccharinum
GATGAAAAAATGTACGTACGAAAGTAAAAATTCAAATTGTATTATTTAAAATGTCCGCATTAAATAACCGTGTAGTCGATCAGTGGTTTAGCGATTGCAAGTGCCCTAGACCCCCCAAAAGGTATTAGAAACCATTATTTCTTTTTGTATTTATAATCCCCTGCCTAACTTCCCCTTTCCCACAGTTGTATTGTTGTTCCTTTACGGCATTACTTTCTATGGAATTTTGTTCATTTTCGATCATAAACTGGAGTTTGTATTAAAAATATTCAATTTGCGAACATTGTCATCATGAAATTTGTGTTCTACACGTAAATGTACCTACGGAAATGTATCTGGTAACTCATTTCGTTAATATAAAGTTTCACCTTTAAGGTTGATTTTATTGCTTAAAAGTCGCTCAAATTACACAACTCAACTTATTCGGGACACAAATATATGACAGAGTGCGTGTCTGTGCGTGTCATTTTCGCTATCTATATGATTCAAATAAGGTTCGAAGTCAAAACTCGCTGAACAGCAAAAATAGTTCTCTTGTAAGTTTTAGTTAAACACAATATCCGTGTTTGTTGGTCTTCCTTTGGAACTTACCTGGAGCACGGAGAATGGTAAATAAATGGAACAGTGACTAGAAGATGACAGAGAGCACACTTTTATGGATAGTTACAAGGTAAGAACTTCAATGTCTAAATTATTTTGGACATCATTTTCGATAACCCATGATTGCAGTCTGTCAAAGCTTACAAAACATAGTTGTGTGCCTAAAACAGCAAGTAAACTAAAAGTGAAATAATAAAATGTTAGTGATGTTGTTCAAATTAAAGCGAACTTGAACTTCGGTAGTTGTATTCTGTACACTTACATGAAAATAAACAATACGTTAAAACATATTTCCGTTACTATTGACGCATTAAGGCAGGCAATGATACGCATAGCTTTTACTATTCCCTATATCCGGTGTAAAATTTACGTATGAAACGTATATTTTTTTAAAGCAAAACTTGCAAGACTCTTGCATGCAAGACCAAGACTCTTGCATGCAAGACCAAGACCAGGGATACCGATGCAAGACCAAGACCAAGACCGCTACGGTCTTGGTCTTGCTCTTGCTTTTGCTCATCACTAAAGACAACTCCGCATACTGTCAGCAATGTAATCGCTTCATTTGCAAGAATCAGAATACAACAGATACGGTGTGCTTTAAATGTGAGAGTGGGAGAGTAAGGTAGTTTGATTTTATATGTAGTACTTTACATGTGTAAATAAGTAAGAGGCTCATGGTACCTTCATTTTGTGCAGCCATGAAATGGTTAATATGATATATTAGTTTGTTCTGTATTTTTCATTATTTTTGTAGCATCTACTTGAAAAAATAAAATACAATAAATAAATAGAATGCAATGCAATAAATACAATACAATGAATACACCCATACTCTAAAATACCTTGATTTTGAACAAATACCTTATTTGATACGAGAAATATACACGGGTCGAAGATGACTCATCTTCGTAGTCCGTGAGATGAAATTATATTGGCGTTCCGAGGGTTAAGGATCATTCATCGTGATTTTGACATATACAAACATAATTTAAGAAAAAGAAAAAATATACAAAAAAAGAAAGTGACAAGAAGAACTCATACAAAAATAGGAGTAGACTTGCACTAGGATATATATCCGTCAAACTGCTGTTTGGATGCAATTATTGTTTACCGTTAATACCGTAATTCTGAGTTTCTATACATCATATAGATAGGAAAACTATATACAGCGGGTACAAAAAGTATTTGGACAAGTTCGACAAAGAGGAAATCAGTAATCATCACAAGTAAAACATGGACCATTTCGAAATCTCTTGCTCTTTTATGATAATTTGGATGGCTTAGATAGGATGTTATAGAAATAACTGCCACTCGATACACCTGTAAGGTAACAAGCAACGAAAGAGTGACAACTACTTAAATACGTCGCAAAAGAAAGTATTTGGCAACCCTCATACTACTCTCGAAATAAATGTTCTAAGTATCCTTTCATGTACACGAGCAGTCTACGTAATGTATTGAAGCAATCTGCATCACGTCAGGAAAGCAAAGCTAGTTTGCAAGCCACGCTTTACCGTTGGATACATTATAAAGAAACATAAAACAGAGCAATTATTGAGGAATAGAATCAGTTCTGGCCAATCAAGACAACTAACTGCCCGTAATGAAACCTACATTCTTCATTCTATGAACAAAACTCAAAGAATTACTGCTAAAGATTTGGCTACTTCACTCGCCTATGATATGTAAGTTAAATTTACACCATAAACAATCCAAAATTCGTTGAAAAAATTGGGATTTATATAGAAGATGTGTATCCAGGGTATAAATACTGGCCATTCCATTAGTAATTGCACAACCCCAAATCATAACAGACTATCCAAAGTTTTTCCCAGTTGAAGCAATGTTCTACTTTCTGAAAGCTTCATTCTTCTTTCGCTACACGTTCTGATATACATCACTGTAATATAAGTTTATCTTCGTCTCATCATAGAAAAAGAAAATCCGAAATTCCAGATACTCATATTCATATTTTTTTGGAAAACTAGAACTTCTTCTTTCTGCTTTCTTCTGGTATGCGTGATTTGTTTCTGGCTACACAACTTCTGAATCCCATTTTTTTGTTCAAATCTACACACATGTAACATTAACATGCATATCCTAGACAAGTGAAGTAGTCAAATCTTTATCACTAATTCTTTGAGTTTTGTTCACAGAATGAAGAATGTAGATTTCATTTCGGTCAGTTAGTTTCCTTAGTTGACCAGAACGAATCCCCAATAATTATTCTGTTTTGTTTCTTAATGATGTATCCAACAGTATAGCATGGCTTTCCAACAAGCTTGTCTATGTCTTAGTACCTTTTACCTTCCGAACGTAATTTGAAATTGAAGTGAATAGTTCCAGTGTTGTTCAACTCACTTTGTTCCCCATGCTGGTTCTTTATGCATGACACGGTGTGGATTGCCTCAGTACACCACGCAGAGTGCTATTGTACACAATAGGATACCTAAATCATTTCTTTCGAGAGTAGTATAGGGCTGTCCAAATACGTTTTAATTTGAGATGAATTTACGTAGTTGGCATTCTTTCATTGCCTGTAATTTACAGGTGTATCGAGTAGTAGTTATTTCTATAGCATTCTATCTAAGGTATCCAAATTATCATAAACGAGCAAGAGATTTCAAAACGGGCCACGTTTTGCGTGTGATAAATCTGTTTTTTCTCTTTGTTCAACTTGTCCAAATATTTTTGCTCACTGTAGATGAGACAGAAGCTTATTGAATCATGCCTGTCGAAATCGATAATTAAAAGAAGAAAATCAATATTTGTCCAATAAGGCAGTAGCGCGGCGGAAGGGTGAGCCGGACAGAAAGAGAACCACATTTGGAAAAGCTGAACAACTCCTCTGCATAGACTAACATCAGTTTCTGTTATTTCCTAAGTTTATTTTCGAAAAAAATCAGAAACTTTGTTCTTATTAGTTAGAACATAATATGCTTTAGTGATTTTTTTAACGTTATACAATCATTGTTACATTCTGTAATAGCTGGGACTGGGGAAGCCTTCATAATGACTAGATGTATACTATTATATATGTTTTTATGAATCTACAATATTTGGCAAAATCTGAATTGGATTTGTATCATATTTGCCTTCTTAGACCATTATCTGGCATGAAAAAGTATCTGAATGGGCCCCTCCAAAGTTGCAGAGAAATCGGCGCCCTTGCTCCCCATCACCACTTTATCTGGATTTATAGACTGGAGTCCAATTCGTCTTAATTCAGCAACTTCCTCCCATTGGGATCAAGATGATGAGCCAAAACCCAAATTAGGAATTCTCTTAGGAAATATTGAAGAGAAAGCAAAAGTATTAAATGCTTAAATAAACAGGAACTCTTCATTGAAAAGATTTTAGAGATGATCCTGCAAAGGTGACACAACAGTTATTAGACTACAACCAACAATTTTACTTTGATTTGTTTGTCTTGGCAGTGCAACCCGGCTACTTTATGTGCCATAATGATTACTATACTATTATACTCCAATTATTACTGTAATTATGTACACATTGCATATTGCAGAGCATGTTAAACTAATCAAGGTAAAATAACAGACTTTGAATATTAAATAATAGTTTAAAGGCAAAAAATGGCCAACTAGATAATTTTCCATTTATTGTCTCGTACCTATTTGGTTCTTGATGATGAGTGTTTTGTATGCAATTCTTAATAATTTTTACTATCAAATGGCTCTTTCTGAATATTGACTTCTTTAACGAATGTAGCGAAATTAGCATTGCTATATATTTTTGTTATTTCTAACATCTCTTTTAGGTTATGGATCAGACCTTTTGTATTACTATAAAGTGCACACCTCAAGAAAGATATCAGCATCTACAGGAGCAAGATATTGCCAAAGCTCAGTCAGTTCTCGAAAATCAGTAACGGGTGTACGTCAAAGTTTGAAGGTGGGTGAGATTATTGTTTATTCAACAACAAAACTTACACTCATGTTAATGTGAAACTTTATCACATGCATTGGCTAACTTTAACTTGTTGAAGATAAGAACCATCACAAAAAGTACTAAAGATTTTGAAAAAAATAAAAATAAATGCTTTATTAGGAGACATCTAATCTTGCTACAAAGAAAAGTAAATTGAAAATTTTCTGGCTAAAATCATCTAAAATCCTTGGAAAATGTTAGACTTGAACCACAACGAAAATCTAAGAGCATTTCTAAAGAGTAAATCAACATGATGCATACATTCCGAGATGGAATTTTACTTGAGCCTTCATTTAATCATGTCGGTCTTTAAGCGTTGTTTAATAACTGGTAGATAATTTAGTGTTCAAGTTCTTTTTCTATATAAATAACAAATTTTCTTCTAAAACTAGAGGTTGTTGTTATAGGAAACAAGTGACATTTGCAAACTGTCGTGATTAATTTCTTCCAACATGACAGCATTGGAAAATTTTAAATTCGATAAGAAGTAATATTCTTCGGTTTGAATACCTGTAATGTTCGTACAAATATTTACATTCCGGCTACTGCTATTGGAAGTTAAATCGAAATGTGCGCCTCTAGAGCACAAAAAGTTTTGTGTACGAGAAACAATACTTCCATTTGTGTTTTTTCATAAATGATTTTAATTCTCTCTCTGACTCTTTCCGCTTTCTCTCTATACCTAAAACACAACATACACACAAAATAGCACATATGCATGTATATATATCCAAGTGAAGGTGGGTGGACGAGTGGATGTTGTAGTATTCCTCTCTGGAAATTTACCTACATGTATCATTTTCAGGTTCCTATTACCCACTGCAAAACATATTTCTTGGAAAGATACATTTCACATTCACATTTATCATCATACTTTCCACTTGTAAACCATCTTTTTTTATATACACTTGCTTTAAAAAAATATTTAAAAAACTTATTTTCTGTGCTACATGATATACTCTTCCACTTCTCTCTTTTCTCCTACTGGATTCAATTTTTATCACTGTTCTAATTGAATAATTCAGTGTAACACTGGCCTAACCCAATATTCAGAGTACCTGAGAAAACAAGGTAGTAAAGTTAGAAACTTTAGTGTTTCAAGACTAGTCTCAAACAAATATAATTAAGTTTTTAACCCGTTGGGTCTATTCCGTTTCTGTGATATAGGTATAGGATAAATCACTGTTACATCGACCCTCCAATTATAATATTTAAAATTCATCAAATATATTTTTGTTGAAGTGTACCTTTTATATACGGGGCTCAGAAGCAAGGGACTGCAACTGACAATGAAAAATAAAAAAATCATCTTTTACAAACATCAAATATGTATAACAGGAAATATTCATATTTCGTAGAAATACACTGGACTTTAATGTTTTTGTACAGACTATGAATACTTTTTGTCATACATATTTCGTGACATAAAAAAAAGATGATCTCTAATATATAATTTTTTTCAATATAACTTGTACCCCTTTGCTTCAGAGATCATCATTTTGGTTCGTATACTAGTACTGTAGAACGTTAACAGAAATAGACGACAATTTGTGCTACGTAGAATAAGGGTAATCTTAAAGAAAACGAAATTAATATAGTGATAGGAAGAAATGAAATAGCAATAGTAAACATAGACACGGAATTAAAAAATAGAACTTGTGTTCATCTTCACCTGTCTGGAAAGTATTATAATTTAGGATATAACATGTCGAAAGAAATAAATACAATAATAACAACAGCGAAAAATTATTAGACTAAGAGCAAAAATATTTTATGTGTATTGATGAACAAACAGTTCAGATTATATATTTCACAAGAAGTATTGTATTGGAAAAGTGCTCTCGAAAGGTGAACATAGTGAAGAATGGAGAAAATCACCTGGACTCAGAAAAGGCTTAACATTAATGGAGTGAAGGGAGAAGTAGGCAGACTATAAATATTGAAGAGAACATATTGTCGGAAAATCAGAGACATCACTCCCCCCCGATTCTTTGGGACCATTTTTTCTTATTCCTTATGGTCTAAATAAAATTAACAGCGAAGCTTCCAAAAAATAAAACTGTCCTTAGACCATAATGGCGACCACTTTTGGTCAAAAATTGATCAGAGGCGTTTATTGTTGCGTTTTGTGTTAATCAACCCAGAATTCCCTTATTAACTTCCCTACTGAACCTTTGTATTGAATGTTTCCTCATGTTGGTTTTAAAAAAAGATACGATGACTCGTTTAGGTAAATAGTAGTCATGGAAGCTTAAAAGCAAAGACCGAATGCATAAATCCATAACAAGGACAATTTAAGCTTTTCGTGTTCATCCCAAAGGAAATGATGTGTTGTTTACATCGCTGGCAAAGTACACGCAAGTGGTAAACACTTACATCATGCTACTAGCTTCAAGTCATTTCCAAATATGGTAAAGCCTTGAGGTCGATGATGCAAGTAAGGCGTAAGCTGTCATAACCAAAACCTCTCCTCTATTAGTTCGTATAAATACCGCGCCAGCCGCTAAAATCTCGAATTGCGTCCTAGTATCCAGAGACAAGTCATCATTCGACTAAGGTCAGACTGGGTAGTGAAACCTGACATGGCGCAAACAATTAAGAGGATAAATTCAAGTTAGCAGATCTGTATTTTCAAAAGTGTAACATAGCGTTCTACTGCTCAAATCCCAAAATGTCGTATTTCTTTGAAATTATGTTTAAATATTAAAGTTCAACGTTGCAAGCTCTGTATCTCTGTAAATTAGCTGCAGAAAACGAACAAGTCTGAATATTTGATAACCCTCTAAATGTCTAAGATCTTACACTCAGACTTGCGGACCCCTCAAGCCATAACTACACTACTTTGCATTAGGACTAGCTCTGAGATATTGCATACACACCCATAGGTTACATTCAAGTGTAGCACTTTTTATTGTTCTCTTATATATATTTGTAATTCATACATTAAAATTGAGTTGTATAATAGAAAACCATAAAATGTACAATGCACCTCCAGAATTTATTCCAGGCAAATCATTTTCTGTTCCCATTTATCGAAGGACTATTAGTAAGTACAAGCCAAGATTTACCGTAACTTAAAAACTGAATATTTTGTGTACCTGGAGGACTATAATCCCTCAAATACGCAATAATATTAAAATTATTTTCTATGATCCCCTCTTCCCACATGCACACCTTTTTCCTTCGGTACTTTCCTTCCTGATAATCCAAATAAAATTTATAGCGATGTTCACCACCCTCTCCAAACTTGGCTTTACATCGAAATGACGTCCATACTTTGGTTAAATAATTGCTTAAAGACCTTTAATTTTTGCTGTTTTTAAAGCACTTGAGTTGAGAAAAAATTTTTAAAACTCACTCAAACTTCAAAATCGGCAATGTGTTACTTTTTCTGCCAAAACTAAATCGTAATTATACAATTGACGTCCCCAAAATCGTGTCTGGAATACCAAAAAAGAAGAAGAAGAAGAAGAGGGTTCTAAAAAATGAAGGTTAATAAAGTAGGCCATATGGGCTATCAAACGAAAAAAATTTCCCACTGAATTTGATTTACTTCTTCAGAAAATGATTTTTGGGATTCCAAATTTATAGTAAAAATATTATAATAATAAGAACTTCTAAAAGACATACTTTTCTTAAACAATTCGTAATAAAAAGTAAGAACTAATTTTGTTTAAGGGTAGTTCTCATATAGGGACAAAATTACGGAATGAAAGTGAGAAAAGTATATATTGTTTTAAATGCATGACTGCAAAGAAAAGTATGGGGCGCGTCAATTAAAGAATTTATAAAGTGACTGTATATGAAAGCGCGCCCCATGCTTTTCTTTTTAGTCACACATAAACAAAATTATTTTTTATTTTTTTTTCGAGTTATTTTGGTATTCGGATACTTTCCCTGAAGTAAGTTAAATTAACGTTCTAATATTTGAGGACACCACGAACCATAGAAAAGAATGGTGGGCCATTTTGGACGAGAAGTGATCAGCTGCCTTTCTTGACTACATTTTAAAACAATCTTTGAGTTAAAAAAATATTTTTAAAACTCAAACTACAGAATAAACACTTATTACTTGTGTTGACCCAACGAAATGCTAATTACACAATAACCATCCCCAAAATTGGGAGCAAAAGGGAGGGGGTGGGGTGAGAAATGAAGATTTATAAAGTAGATATATAGGGTATCAAATAAAAGGATTTTCCAGACTGAATCAATTTTCTCTTCCTTAAACGATTTTGGGAATTCAAAATTTATAACAATGTATATACAAAAATGCTTAACTGGCGCTCATTTGTGGTGGAAAATTGCTATTTTTTTAAAAAAAAGAACATCATTATTAAATTTTAAGTGAAATTTATTGTTTGAAAAATTTTGATAAGTTTTGCTGATTAGGAGAATATACAAAAGATTTTACTTGAATAGACATTATCCACATCATCAAGATTGACAGAATCATTATCGTTTAATCGGTAAAACTTTTTCCAGTACATCATCTCCCGACAGGCTTTCACCTATCTCTTCGTCTTCATCTAATGCCTGCATTTCTCCAACATCTAGTACATCTGTTAGAAATGCTGGTAAGATTTCGTTGGGATCACACCAAATTGATTCACTATTTTCAGTTCAATCGTGCCCCTTTCAAGGGTATTGAATTTCTTGTTGCCTGGTCTTTGCAAACATGTAGACCCGAGTCGGATAATTTCCCCTCTTTTTGTGTTCAACTAAAGAGGTTCTTGACAGTAGTAGCGAAGAGAAAGCTGCGTTTGTCTCCATTGAAAGGGTCAAATCTTTTTCTCTACATTTACTGTTCACTGTGAGCAATTAAAGTTCATCTACGCTAAGAATAAAAGTATGGTTGCAATAACCATATAACGCGATTTTTCATAGTTAATTTTGGGACAGCAATACTATGGGTTGCAAATACAATACAAGTATTGTTAATCGTATATTGTTATTATGACAATAAATATGTTTAGGTGTATTGTCATAATTACGATATTTTTAACAATATGGTATGGTCAAATTCTTGTTTCTCGTTAAATTAACAAGATATTTTGTAGGATTATAGTTAATTGTATAACACTATATAGTTGAATTAACTATGGCGATCATGTCTGACCATACTATATAGTATTATTAGAAATTTACGACATTTTATTGCTGTTATGCCCATGTGTATTGCTAAATGGCCTCCGGACAGAGTGGGATATATTTCAACATAACGTTGCAAGAAAATACAAAATTCTTGTTTGCAATTTTTTTAAAGTTACTAACCTAAGTTAAGCCTAGGCTAGTTCCTTCCTAAAGGGCTACACCCTTATGTGGGATGGGCTTTTGATAGGAATTTAGGGTTTAAAGGTGGGTTTCGTTTAGGCGATGGTCGTATACGATGATCGCATTTAGCGAATGCATGCGACGTAAGAATTTCGTGGGGCAGTTTCGTTTGTGCACTGGGCGCAGTGCAACGCCTTACTATACTTTATACATTTATACGATTTACTTTTCGTGCATTACAAGTTTAATATCTTTCTGTAAACAATATTTCTTACAGTAACAGAATTTTAGGCATGATTACAAACAACTATAATAATAATATAAGCAACATTTTAAATTAAACTCAACTTTCATTCAATAAAAAACAATAATGTTACTTCAAGTGTCTGCAAACTCTGCTGCCATCTATTGACCACCAAACTTACTACAGGACAATCACAGCTTTGCATGTATTCTCTTTCTTTCGGATTTTACCAACAATTTCATAGTATTTTCGTCCATTCTTGACGTAGCTTTCAATTCTAATTTCTGCTAAAGTTCATATTTGGCACAAAATAGTTCCAAATTCAAAGAACAGACGAATATAAACTGCGCAATACTCTGCCACGCATGCGATTGCTGCAGCTTGACTGGTGTCCGAGGAGTCGTTGCAACAGTTGCATGCGACAACATGCGTCCGACGAACAAAGCAAACCAACTCCATTGATTTCCCTTCAATGTGTCAATGCAGTGTCGCGTGCAGCAGTTGCTTGCGATCATTGCATGCAATCATTGCATAAACGAAACTGCTCCTTAAGTTAGGTAGTTGGACTAAGGGAAGTTAATCTTTAGCGTATTCTTTACTTTCTTTCAATCTGGATTATTATGATTTTACCTCATAATCATTATATTTAAGTGGATATTTGCACAATCTATATTATAATGAGGTATGAGGGTGAAGTGTACTTGACAGAACAACACTTTGGCACACAGTAGACGAATGAATGAATTTATTCTGATCTAGAGACTACTCTAGATCTTCATGAGGACAGATGGGCCCTTGCGTTCCAGATGATTATAGTGCAGTATATGAAGGTGCTACGTGGTGATATTTGTTTTGTACACTGAGGTTTGCTATGAGTGCTTCATCGGGATGATTTAGTAGTATTGTGAATTAAAAGAGTGTAAAGAGTAGGGACAGGGAAGGTAAAACGTGTCTGTTAGGAGGCGGTTGTTGTTGGTGATGTCATGTAAGAGAGGGTGATGTGTTTCAAGTACTTGGAGCGAAGTGTTTCTATATGGAGTAATAGGTGAGGGAAGCTGATGCGTTCATAGAGTTCTTGTGTGGGACTGGGAAGTTTTATGCGATAAGCGAGCCAAAGTGCTTGTCGTTCCATAACTTAACGTTTGTGTTATATGTGGTCGTCAGCTGAAATCCATGCTGTATGTCCGAATGTGAGGATAGGTCGGAGGGAGGCTTTATAGGTGGTTAAGATGGTTTCAGGTTTAAGTTAGCAGGAGGTTCCAGTCAGGCGTTTCAATGATTGCGATTTTTTTTTAAGTCTACCCATTCAAAGGGGTACACCCTTTCTTTGGGGAGGGAATCTATTTCATAAGGGGTTTTCATTTTATTATGGAGGGCTAATGAGAGTGTGGGCTATCCTTTATTCATAAACATAAGTTTGGGCATCACTTGCTTATTCACATTTGATTTCTTGGCATTTTTGGTTTCCAATTTCCGGTGGCATCTCTGTAGTTGGTCCATCCTGCAATGTATCACATACAACACAGACAGTTCTAAAAGTTATAGGTATCATCCACAGGAGCTAGGATATCAGATACACAAAGGTGGCTTTAGAATTGGTGATTATCTAACACACAATATAATAACAGTTGAGGTGAGAAAGGTAGGAATATATTGTGAGTTACACAGGTACATAATATAAATTTCAACTAAATGGTGAGGTGATAGATGTATGAAGTGCACTTAAACGAGACAAACACGGTTAGGGAGTTAGACGGACGAATGCTGGCTTATCTTCTGCTTCGGGGCTGCTCGAAGCTGATGTAAGACAAATGAGCCCTTGTTAGTAACAATGATGAAACACTAGTGCTGTGATGGATAAACATGCGGTGATAAATGATTTGGGCGATATATGGCCAGATCAGGTTGAAGCGGGTCGTTATCTGCGAGGCTATGAGAGAATATGGTCAGTAAATGCTGTAATGGAGAATAGGTATATTTTGGAGGTGAGTCGTGGATGGCGTCTTGTTGGAAGGTATCTAGAAATAGAGGGTTTCCCTGAGCTATTGCCTTTGTGACGTATTTTGTGCGGAGTGTTTCCAGAAATTCTGTAACTCGAGGAAAGTCCATTCGCTGATATAAGTCTTGAGTTGGAGAAGGAAGTTTGATTCTATAGGCCAATCTCAGAGCATGTCTTTCGGAAATGGCAAGACGTTCGTATAGGTCAGTTGGAGCAGCGATCCAACTGGTGTGTCCGTATGTTAATGCTGGGCGTATGAAAACTTTATATGTTTTGATGACTGTCTGAGTATGTAAGCCCCAGGAAGTGCCAACCAATCTTTTCAGTAAGTTAAGACGTTGTGTAGCCTGTTTGCGAATTTTCTGCATATGCGGTTTCCAAGATAGTTTGGTATCGAATATGACCCCTAGATATGTGGCCTGTGGATGATGTCTGACAGGAGTTTCGTTTACTTTGATCTGAAAAAGATTGGGGTTTCGGCGGATACGAGAGCGACATCGAGGTGGAAGGATGATCAGAGCTTGTGTTCTCTGTGCATTTATAGTCAGTTTCCATTTTGTGCACCAGTTTGTGAAGGCATTAACAGCAGGTTGTAGGGTTGTGTTGATTGAATGAATAGTGTGGCCAGTGGTGAGGAAGGCTGTGTCATCAGCATACTGATATAGCGATATTTGTGGTGGGAGTTGCGGCATGTCTGAGACATACATGATATATAATAATGGTGAAAGAACAGATCCTTGAGGGACACCACAATGGAGAAAAATAGGATGAGAAAGGGTAGAGTTGATGTTGATGTACGTGAGTCTTGTAGATAAGAAGGACAAAATGAGGCGAATATAAGAGTCAGGAATATTAAAGGAATGAAGCTTGTAGATTAAACCAGCGTGCCAAACTCTGTCAAAAGCTTTTTCCAAGTCAAAAAGCAGTAAGCAGGAAGGTTTAGAAGTATTGTACTGGGTGGTTATGGCATTCGATAGTCGAAGAAGTTGATCTAGTGTGCTTATTTGGGGACGGAAGCCTGCTTGATGAATGGGTAATAGGTGGTGTTCGTTGAGATGTTCATGAAGTCGGCGGACAAGGATTTTTTCGAAAATTTTACTGAAACAGGATGTTAACTGAATAGGGCGATATGATGAAATGTTGCTAGGAGGCTTGTTGGGTTTTATGAAAAGAAGAGTTTTGGAGACTTTCCAGTGCTGAGGGTAATAACCTGTTCGGAGTATGAAATTGTATACTGTTGCTAATAGTGTGTGAACAATTTGAGGAGATGATTTGATAAGCTTATATGTTATATTGTCAAAGCCTGGAGCTGTGTTTCGTTTCGAATGGAT
>JAGDQP010054165.1:0-13399 GCA_022664845.1 Lepisma saccharinum
TGTAGTGTTTCGTGAAGATACACGTACAAGAAATGGTCTCAGTTTGAGATAATCTCAACAAAATGTGCATTTTCGTTCGTTCTTACCGTTCATGAATCTAAAAAATGTAAATGATTTTTGTTGTTATTGTTTTTTTTAATAGTGACATTTATTTCACCTCGTATTATATCCCACATTCATGATAGGATTTGACCATAAGTTTTTTTACAGCTCATATTCATAATTTAAAGTTTATATTAACAAATTTATATATTGCTTTTGGTGTGTAAAGTATTTTTCTTGTAACATTTCAGATTGACATCATAGATTGCTCATCTTGATTGGTGGTAATACTGGAAGGCCAAAAATGGATGGAACTGTGAAATCCTGAGAAACTCATTGAATGCTTATTATTTGCTCCTACAATTTATGCCCATAATTTAAACCGTGTATTCCTACAAGACCTGGCCCACTGCTACTGGAAGTTCTGCTCTTCACTCATTTGTATAGCCTGTAGACGGCCTCTTAGCGCAGTGTCATCGAAAACAAGTTAACCTCCGTTCTTTACATGTGTCGTTGAAACTTTGAACGATATTGATAGCCAATCCAGTGGATTTAGAAAACCTTGAAATAACCTCCAAAATTTAGTTCCATTCTTTTTACATCTAAAAATATGTGTGAGCTTCAGTGCCTGCCATTACAACTACGACTGCAACAATCCTTCTTTTAATACTTCTTCAGTTTTCCCTTCTTCTGTCTTCTCATTCCAGCAATCTACTTCTTAAGTTTCTTCTTCTTCTTCTTCTAGTACTACGAGTACTATTACTGTTAAATAATAGTACTACGGGTATACTTTTATTATTTCTACTACTTTTTCTCCTTCTTTCTCATCTATTACTACTATTACTAGTTCTTCAACAGTAATACTAGGAATACTTCTTTTCTACTTCCTTCTTCGCTACTACTACTACTACTACTACTAGCCTTTCTGCTTCTGTTTTTGTTAGTAAAACGACTACCACTACTTTTTCACAATTATTAGTGGTAATGCTGAAGGTGAAAGTGGATGTTGTATATGGAAGTGAAATAAATAAGAACAATGTTAAGGAGGAAGGCATAAGACGTTCAGTAGTTCTCAATCCACCAGAGGACGAGAGCAATAGAAGATTTTAATCTTAGGAATACACAACATCTGTCATTTACACATTATCTTCTCGGACACAAGAAAGATTTTCCAGCGATTAAACTGAATGTATACTGAGCTTTATTAAGAACCACAGTGGATGCATTGGATCTACATTGTTGGCGCCTTCTATGCAAAACAAGAACTGTAATCGGTGATAAGTGTAAAGCTTAGACCAAGTGATATTGATTTATCCTCTTTTTATGTGTCATTCTAGAGTGTAAAGAACTCACCTAGACTTTTTAATTTTGTGATACAAGTGAAATACTTGAAAGATGGTTTCTTCAATCATAATAAACATGATGCTGCAGTTATATTTTAATAATTCTAATTGATCATTGGGTCATTAAATTCATTAGTGTGGATGCTAATATCCATGACATAGCTGTTTGGTTTCTCATCCAATATTGTGATACGTAAATGGATGTATATGTTCAAAGGTCAAGTAACTGTTTTGTCGACGTGTACGCGACATGAGAAAGTAACACGTTCAAGAAGTAATATATAATACCTGTCATTTCACATCAGCTTACCTTGATAGTAGAATTTCAAAGTTCTCTCATGACATCTAGGCGAAGATCATCCAAAAGGGAACCGCAAGTATCGAATGCCTTTTACGTTGAACGATATTATGAAATACTTCCTGAAATGTAACAGATATCTCCAGTGCTGTAATTGTCCTAGACATTTCTTCGCAATTACAAACTATGGGTTCTTTAACTGTTACTATCACCAAAATGACTACAAAATTATTTCAATTATTCCTTTTGTGTTATTCTATTCTTCAAGTCTATTTCATAATTACACGTTTTATCTAATAGTAGAGGTACAATTGTTTTTTGAAAAACAGAACTGTGGGTACCATTTTTATTACGTCTACCCTTTCATTAGTTCTACAACTTTTGTTACAACTACAGCTACTACAATTCCTATTGCTACTAGTACTACCGCTAATGGTAATATATTTTAATGAAGAAACAAAAAGACGTGTTACCCAAGAAGGAAAAAGGAAACCGTGGAGTTGATGGTAACTATTGAGAGAGGATTCAAAAAGAAATATGATTGTAAATAAAATGTTAACTTATAATAAATTTTCCCTTGCGCCTACTACTTTTATACATGTTATAAATGATGCATTTTATTTCATCGTTATTAAATGTCGTTTGTGTTCTTATATGTCGTGTTAGCTCAACAATGGTGTATTATCTTAACATTTAGTATTCACGAAAAGGCCATCCATCGACATCGGAAGGGACTATAGAATAGTGCGAATAATTTTTGCTAAGTCCGAAATATCAGTTCATTGTGAATCATGTAAGTTACAAATTTCAAAGATTACTTTGCACCATTTTACAGGAAAGTTTCCTGTTCCATGAGTTCAAGGTACAAATCGTTCTGGCTATGAAACCTACCCAGCCAAACCACTTTATGAGTAGGCTATCCCACAATGAGGAAAACAATGATTACGTAAGACATGTATTCTTCGGACAAGTGATTGTTCCGGATCAGTTTCATAGTGAATAAATGCAGTGAACGGCTTTGCGAATCGGAGGTTTCAAGAGTCGTGAGAGAGACTGAGAGAGAGAGAGAGAGAGAGACCAAAAGTGAATATTTGCGATGTGGGCTTACATAAAATAAACTTATCCGTCCAGTCTTCGTCAGTGAAGACACGATCACAGCAAATGCATATCTAGACATGTTGGAGTTCTTGGTTATTCCTTAACGGGTTAGTTGCAACAATATCAACATAACGTCCTTTCCAGCACCATACAGCACCAACTAAGTGGTCTTTGGAAATCCATACCTGGACTGGAGTATTAGATAGGTCGGGACGGACCAACAATTTAGCCTGCATGCTCGCTCGTGTGGAGTTATGTGAAAGACATCTTGTACAAATCTCCGATGTCAGATATTTAGAAAGTGAAGAACAGGATATGTGAAACTCCAGAGCTATTAGCCAAAAGATGGACAGAATTGGAGTTTCGAGTTTATGTGCTACGTGTCACTAAAATTGCTCACGTGGGGATGAGCTCATGATCTCGCAAAAACTTGGTGAATTCCTGGCACAATTTGTAAGTTATATTCCATTCTTCATATCATACAGTATGGCCTGAAGTAAAGTATATTGAAATACAAAACATGTACTCATGATGGAATTCGAACTGAATTTTACTGCAGAATAGTACTGAAACAAAAGGGTCCAGTAGTGTAATACAGTATCTGATCAGAAACAGAATAAGCAGTGCACAAAATGTTCAATACATACATTCCGAGTGTTCTCCATCCAACACCAAAAAATCTTCATAGCGGATGCTGCAAGCTATGAAACATGACTGCAATTATATCCCGTGAAACTGAATGACCACACACGAGTGATATTCAATTTGATCTGCTAAACATTACGAGTCACTGGATCACAGGAGACACACCCCTTGCGTACGCCCCACAATAAAAATCAGGCGGAAGATCAGGTGAATGGCCAGGACACGCACAGTCTGTTTGCATAAAAATTGTGCGATCTTGAAAGTGATGCTGCAGAAGATGTAAAAATTAACAGTAGCTCCGTCTTGCTGAAATCTTTATGTGTTAAATCACATGTTCTTAGTGGCTGATCCCTTTCTCTCCGGCTCTTTGTACTTG
The DNA here is from genome assembly GCA_022664845.1 of Lepisma saccharinum. NCBI lineage: Eukaryota > Metazoa > Arthropoda > Insecta > Zygentoma > Lepismatidae > Lepisma > Lepisma saccharinum. The sequence goes on from JAGDQP010054165.1 coordinate 3,803, forward strand.
GCACATTACTTATCTTGCTTGACGGGATTTTACAACTAGCAACATCACTGTACGCTTTTGTTGGAGGAGATTTCTGATGTTCTAACTCAAACAAGTTTCACGATCCGCCCATCACTTCGACCTCTTTCGAATGAGGGGACATGATGCTCCACAACAAATGCCTTCTCAAGAACACTCAAGGCCATTACGGACCGCCTTTCACCGCACCTGTTCTCTGCAAGAACTAAACTCACACTGACATTGCACAGTTGGACTTTCTTAACACCACTGACGGTGTACAGTGTTAGCAAATTTCGGTATACTTTATTCTCGGCCATACTGTACATGGGTTATTCTCTGTAAATCGGTGAAAATCCTTCATGGTTTTCTTATAAGTAATCAATTTATTAACTTGATAACATTTCTAATATCAACCCTTTAGTTTTACTACAGAAAGAAATAACAGACACCTTTGATTTAAGATACTGCAGAAAATAGTTGTTCAAAAGTTCGAATATTATTCCCTCACACGTTACTCATCCTTACTTGCGCACATATAAACATTTTTTCCCTAACCTGGCAACGACAATTGTTATGATTATTAATACAGTACACATGGTGACTCAAACCATACGCTATGCAAAAGTTTCAAGAATAGAAAGATATTACAAGTACAAAATTAACTTCATTTTGTATTTCCCCCAACACCTTAGCATCATTCTCTCAACTTAGAGAGTTAGCTCATAAATCGGCAACAGGAGGACAGTGAAAATGGGTACACCATATCGTTTTTATGGCATATTATATTGAGAGTTTGCTGTGAAGTCCAATCAGCTCAGTGCTAACAGCTGTTTGAGTAATGTAGTTTCAAATTGTAAAATTCAAATTCCGTGTTTTTTTTTTTACTGCATCGTTCACTCTTTCAAGATATTTTAAAGTCATAGCTGGTAAAAAGAAAAGAAAACGAAACGTATGGCAGAAGTATCATATTGGGTACTATTTTCATTAAATTGTTGTTGACCTCAAAACATAATTTAGAAAGCAGCAAATTGCGAATATGTGTACTTGCCTCATAATGAGAGAATGACGCAAGTGAGAGAATTATTTGTTTCTGATAATTAATAAAATGAAAGCTTGGGTTTTAATGGGAACATGGTATATCCAAACTACATAGAGTGCACATACTAAGTGATGGAGTAGGTGATTAGTACAAAGATAAATTAGCATTTCACATATTGTTTAACTATACGTACACTTTCTTACCTAAAGTTCTTACCGTGCAGTTCTGTAGTATTTACCTTCATTTTTTATTTTTCAATTTTAAAATGTCACTGTATTATGTTAACTCATTGTTTCATAATATTACTTAAACTAGCCTCAGTAGAACCCATATTATCTTTACCATATGGTTATGCGTAGGTGTGGGTACATATACATGTTTTTAATTTGCTCATTTTGCCCCGTTTTTAATTTTTGCTAATATTTAGAATATTTAACATAGAATATAACGATTTACAAGGTAATCAAAAAAGTTATTGTCATTCTTAATAGTCATAAACAGAAAGGTATACAGAAATGTCACTTACCGTTAGTCTCCAAAGTATTTCTCATTGTCATCCAGGGTCTTTTGGCAACATTCCTGCAGCTACGCAATGCTCTCACGGTAAAACTGGGGGATCTTGGACACAAGAAGACCATGAATGCCTGCCGCAAGTCTGTATTATTGATGAACAATTTCTCACGAACGTAGTTGTCTAACAAATGGAACTGTTGATAAGCTGGTGGTGTACGGTCCGAGGAGCACCGTGGATGGCACAGTATTTCCCAGGCAAGTCGCTTTATTGTATCTCTGGCCACCAGCGACCTGCCATTGTCAGCAAGGAATACTACTTTTTGCGACTCAGCAATGCTGACTGCTTCTGCTGCACAGGTTCCAATTCCTACGAATACAGGTCCGCAGTGATGATTTGGGCCAACCGGTGGTAGCAGCTAGTAATGGACCACTTGGTGACTAGTTCACCAGATACACTTATTTACGTATTAGTCATCACGTCTTCCCATGGAACGTCAGAAATTGTCAGAATTTTTCTGGTTACCTTGTAGTAAAATTCACACAAAAAAGGATTACTTACTAGCAGTAGAAAAATCCTTTGGAATGAAAAACAACTTCGGAATTCCAATCCGTATCATTCCATCCATCATCACCATAATTCATCATTCCCTTACCGTCATGCCATCACATTGAATTTTTAAATTCAAATCATTATCCCCAGAAGTTGCAGCCGTCATCTCGACCATTATTCCTATTATTACCCATTTTCTTCCAGATATGCCTTAGCGCAAAATGCTTAAGGAAAGTAAGTTTGCAAATTTTCGAGTTATTGTACTTGATTTTTCGTGATTTGCTTAGAATTACCCACAGATATTTGTAAATAACGAGAGACTTTTGGACACCTGTAATGTCTGTTAGGAAGATAATAAAATCCTTAGGAATATATGGCCAGATATGTTCTTTTTATGACTATTTACGCAAAAACGGGAGTTTTATTGAGTATTTATGACTCCATTAATAACTATTCATTTTTGAGCCTTCATATTGGTTAATATGGTGTTATTTGTGCCACCGATGAAAATACATACTCAAATGATTGTGTTAATGATGACTCTTGTCCAATGATAAAAACATGTATGTTTACAAATTTAATATGTGTGTTTAAAAATCAAGTTGTTTTAATTTATTATGTTATTGTACATTTAAAATTCAGATTCAAGTTTGCTTTTAAAATCGAACATTTAGATAAAAACAAATTATTTTTCTGTCCTACACATACATATCGAGTTTCGTGACACTAAAATATTAGGAAGTCAATACAAATTCTAATATTTCCCTTAGTTAGAATTGTACATACAGATGAAATTCAAAAGACTAAAGCTGAAATCTAAATGATGTATTAAATTTAATTAGCTTTAATTTGCTACTTGCTCAATCAGGCTTTAAGCTGTTCCAGCATCGATGCGAAGACCATAACCAAGATTGACACATTAGTTAGGGAGAACACTAGGTACACGAAATATCTTAAGAATAACGATATTTCAGTTCCATAGCAATTCTAAATAACGCATACTCACAGACTGTTTTTCACATCTAGTACTGAATATTGGCACTTCACTCACTACTGTACACAGAACCCACACTGTTAATGTTTTCCGGAACGTTCTTAAACATAGCTAGCAGCTTAAGTTGCTTCCCTAGGAATTTCGGTAACTTCGCTAATATAAACCAAGGATCATACAGCAATGTTGGGAACCAAAGAGAGGGAAAAAGCAGAAGCCTAACGGAGATTTGAATATAAGTTCTTTAATGAAAAGTCCAGCGTCGCATTTTTATTTACTTATTTAGTCTTCAAAGGTATATAAACGAGAAAACATAGAGAACCACCGTTGGGGTCAACGTCCTAATAATAAAACACACGATGATAACTTGCATATTTGTTTTTACTTTGATGCTCGGGCAGGGTTTCCCTCAGGATTTTCAGTTTGGGGGGTATAAAGTCAAAATTGGGAGGGTGTAAGTGAAGTTTTGTATGGTTTCTATCGATTTTTCATAGTAAAAACTTTTAAGTCGAAGAAGAGTGTTTTCCAGACTTTAGGGGGTAAACACCCCCACAGGGGGAGGCTGGTGGAATCACTGTGTTCTAGTATTCTTCCGTAGGATAATAACAAGACTTGGTCATACCAATGTTTATCACATAGATTTCTTTTAAGGTTTGGGCTGTCATCCACATGATGAATTTGCGTCTTGGCGGTGGAAAAATCTAAAGGCAGTCCACAAAAGACGCTTTCTACAGAGATGTCCTTTATTCTAGCATGTATCTTTTTATGTTTTGACTAAATTTGCATTCTATTATTGCATTCGATCAAATTATGGCATACTGTCTCTTGCTTAGCGAATTTATTACAGCTATCTGAGACGCTAATACTTTTGATTTAGATTCCATCCATCGACCTAACCAACTTTCCAATAGAACTTAGCCTGTAAAGTAAATCTGCATTCTCGTGAAGTGAGAAAGAGATGACTTACAGCAACAGGAATAAAAGCTAAGCCGTCGTTACTGAAACTACTGAATTAATCTGAAACTGACTTTCTCTTATTTGTAGTGGACTCAGAATGGAATCTCTTAGGTCAGTTCAAAGTTCTGAAAATGAGAGTGAACTGTGTATCTGGGACCGATTACACTCACAATAGCTATCCAAATCCGCTATCGGTTACAAAGTTGCAGCAATCTTTTCCGACACGAATCCAAAATATTTTGTAATGAAGAAGGCTTTCCTTCATTCTTGAGGACACAGAGCTTCCACACTTGCATCTATAGTGAGGTATCACTTTGGTTACAAGCCAACTTTTTAAGAACTGTACATGGTTTTACCTATTATTTTCCATGCAACATTAACAACATTCTGATTCTTTTCCATATTTTACAAATATGGATGCAGAGGATTAATCTTCTTTATTTTTGTTTCATCACTATACGTGTCAATAATCCTTTGACTCATGGAGACCCAATGTCAGAATATTTATCTAGGACAAGCAAATGGAACAACGTCAAGCCCAGGTGGAGTTGAAGGTGACGTTCTCATGGTTCATACCCTTCAAGTAGGAAGTTACGTGATGTTTTGGGGATAATAATTCCATTTTCAATATAGGCCAATGGACACAAAGATTTTATTGTGAGAGTTAGTTACGTGTAAAATGGAGTTCATGGGAAGAAACGAAGGAGAACGAGGTCCGATTTTCTTTCCTGTCCCACGGAGAGGCGTTGAGGGCGAAGGAGAGCCGTTAGATGTGAAAAGGAATTTTGCGTCGTGGCCGTGGAAGACGGAATAATTAGAGCAGTTTCTGTAAGCATCTTTAGGCCCGGAAAAGCCTCACCATACTTCCCAATTTGTTCTGCGAGGTGCTCCAGAGATGTGGTCTCTCTCATCAGTCGATTTGCTAGATCTAATTCCTGCTTCGAATTCTGAAAACAATGGTCGTCTTTATATTTCACAACATCGCACAGAGGTTTCAAATTCTCTTCACTTCTGTTACCACTTAGCAAGTGTTGAATGGCTGCCGTCCCTGCCTCACTAAATCTGCTGCGATTTTCTTCAATGGAGGGATCGAGAACTTCGTAGAGTAATCTTCTCAGCTCATTCCCGTCTTCCTTTCTCTTTTCGAAATTTATGCCTTCCATATCAACAACCGAATCAGCGAACGTACTGGGGATCGTGCGTTTGCGTGGCTGAGTCGAAGTGTTCAATACATATGCCTTCATTGCATAATCAAGGAGATTTCCAAATACTTCTACGTCTTGCCGACAAGATCGGAGTTTTTCCGTTACAGATTCTATTAACTTCACAGCAGCATCAATGTCCAAATCTCTTCTTTGCAGCAGTGCATTTGCCGGTTTTAGATATTCAAGCACCTTGAACATGAGTTGCGCAAGGAAGCAGAAAGTCTTAGTAGAGATTTGATGCAGTAATCCGGTAGCTTCAACTTTCAATGAGGCAAGTTCTTCGTGGGAAGTTTGGATTGCTATCAGCGCACTTAATATGTGAATCCTGTCGTCATGAATCACTTTGACTTCGTCTAGATGTCCAGTCCAACGTTGCTCCAACAATCGCTTTAAACTCTTTCCTGCGCATTCTGCTGCAATGTGTCCTTCTCTGAAAACAAAATAGTTCTTGACAAATATCGAAGAACTCTTTCAGTTCAGGAACTGATTCAGTTGCTCTAGTAACAACCAAATGCAACTGTGATTGAAGCAGTGAACAAACAAAATATTCCTCTTCAAATCCTCAGATAATAATGCTTGTACTCCCCTTTTTCTGTCCGCTTATGACTGGTGCTCCATCGTAGCACTGCGATATTATGTTTTCGGTTCTGAATTCTACTTTCCTTAAACAGTCTAAGATGGCATTCTTAATGCTGACAGCATCTTGCTTGTCCAACTTCAGTATAACTACGCATCTTTCTTGTACTTTAAAGTTCACAAGATACCTAACTGCGACAGACAAATCTTCGATTCGTTGCTTGTCTCTGGTTTCATCTTCAAGTAATGAACAAAATTTACTTTCCTTCGCTACATTCACTATTTTTCTCACAACATATTCTGCCATGAAATGAAGGTTTCATTCTGAACATCCAGGTTAGTGTACTTTGCACTGGCAGGGATGGTTTTGACAATTTCTGCTAATTTCGGACCTTTACGAATACTAAATTAAAACAGATTTAGAAACAACCCACTTGAAGGTTCTCCGGGACGATGCTCACACCCAGAATCTCTCCTGAACGACAACTGATTTAAAGCCAAGAATTGAATAACTTCCATCACACTTTTCACATAATACCTATTCACAATTACATCACTACACACTTGTTTCCTGACCGTTTCGCCCCAGTCCTCACTTTCAGTTGCTCCAAGTAGCAAGCCATGGCGTACCTATGAGTATCAGATTCGGCATGACGAGAGAATCCCTTATTTTTCTCGGTCGCATGTTTCCAGTCTCTAAAACCATTAGATACAAATGAGGGACGACTGTTTCTTGATGGATATTTCCGGCATGGGAAGCAAAAGGCAGCATCTAACATCACAGAATACTCGAGCCAGTCCCACACTGTTAAAAATGACTTTCTCAGAGATGAATAAATTTTCCTACTCAAAAGAAATCGAGTAAATTTTGCTTGAAAGTGAGAAAAAATATTTTCAAAAACTAAAACTTCAGAATGGTAATTCTCAAATACGAGCTAAGGCTTACTTTTCAAATATGAGCTGATGCAATTATTCAAACTGTGTGTCTCTGGAAAGGTAATATTACAGTCCTGCGAGATAATTAAATGAGATCTGTAGACATATGTTATTATCTGGCGAACGTTTTAAAAGAAGATCGTAAACAAGTGCAATAATCTTAAACATAAAACAAGAACTAAATTCTCTGTCGGACAGTCCAATCTGTATCGCCGCGACTGCATGTGATATTCATACGCGGGCGTGATCGAGGCAAAAACAAAACATACTGTCGGGATTTAAGTTTAACTCTTCTGCTTCTTAAGGTTTATCTTTCGTAAGATTATAAGGTGTGTTTACCTGTTGTGGTAGTAATAAATTCCTAATAAAGATGAATGAGTTTCATAACATACTGTCATCTGTTACATTTCCCGCTTGTGTCAATAGATGTCTCTACTTTTAGTGGTGTAAAGTTGAAGTGAGTAACTGCTTTGCATTGTGTTAAATTGTTGTTTTTTGTGTTGTATTATTGGCACACGATTTAAATATGTTTAATAATGATTCGTTATGCAGATTAAATCGATTTTACAAACACACTAGAGTACTGTAAAATGATACGAACCTCAAGTGGATTTGTACAGCAGGAGTATAAATTATGTATGCAGGGTGCAGCATGTAAAATTACCCAGTCCCATCCGCGAACTTTACGACAGAATAAATTTTCCTCATCTGCTTTATCATCTGGAAACACTACGTCTAAAATACATAAGGCAGCGCTATGACACGCAACATCCTTCACTTACCGACATAATCCAAACACAACAAAACGACAACATACAGAACAATAACAATACACCACTCTCGACACTCCTCACCATCCACCACTATACACTACCACCCGACGACCCAGAAGAAGCATTCATTCGTCAACTTTGCTCATTCGATCTTTCACATCACCTCTCGCCTTCATATATGGCACAGTAACCATCTTAAACTAACAGAGCTTTCACCTGTCTCCATCACGGTCTAGAGTAGCTCCTAGACCAGAAGAATATCAATCATTTGTCTTTAATTGCGTCAAAGTGTTGTGATGTCTAGTGCACCTCACCTTCATCACATCACCAACATCATCCAGATCTGAATTCTTCCCCACCTATATGAATGATTATGAGGAAAACTGATAATGACCAGATAATGGAAAAATAAAATACAGTTTACAGATACAACAAACCCACTTAGCCCATCCACTTTCCAATATCTTTACCTAGTTCAGCTTAACTTCCCTTCCCATATAGAGGGTGTAGCGCTTTGGGGGAGCTAGCCGCGGCTAGAAAAAAGAAATTCAGCATGTACAGGGGGATATTATACTTATCCTCTGTTCAATAAATATTTTTATGTTTGCCGCCTGCGTTTATCTTTAGTTAAACGTAGTAGAGGGTTTTTCTGTGGTTGCAGAAACGAGCTGAGAAACACTGGTGCGATCACGGATAAGGTTCTCTACTGTCTGTTACAGATGTAGTCCCACTACAGGTTATATTTGGGACAATTTAAAATACATATTTTCTCATCTTCATTCGCTCTCAACGTCATTTTGAGTAAATTCCGTCTCACAATGTGAATATGTTTCTCTCAATTTTGAACAAATATTTTCTCATTTTCTTAGCTCTCATAACGATTTTGAGTGATTACCTTCTCAAAACTTTGAAACAAATGTTCTCAATTTTGACTAACTATGTTCTCATTTTCGTAGCTCCAGAGCTATCTTTTGAGTCATTACGTTCTCAACATTTTGAGCATATGCCTCGTCACTTTTGAATATATTTTTCTCATTTGTGAAAATAGTCTCAACTTTTCTCATTTTTGAATCGAAATTTAAACTCATTTTCGAGTAGTTTTAACTCATGTTTGAGACCTTTTTCTCATTATCCGAAAATTATTTTCTCATTTTTTGAACACCTTTTTCTAGAAACACAATCATCCAATGGTAGATGATCCCTAAGATCTCTTTGTTTTGTCATTTCATTTCATAATTGTGAATTATTATACAAAGAAACAAATCAGCGCAACACCAGCTGACCTGAGATTCGTCGGAGAGGTTCTCCTTTCTATATTCTAGACTTTCAGGAAGAATTATTTTGCAACGGAATACCGATGCTTTAGTTACATAAACTACAAATTAAAACGGTCGGAAAGTGCCCGGCCTCCCAACCTTTTATCGACCACAAAAACTGGGTGGGACCGCGCTTATTTCCAGGCCATCTATCATAGACGGGGTCCCACTCTATTCTCGACCATAAGAAAATGAGCGGGGAGCTGCCTTTTCCCGACCTAAAGTAATGGACGGAGACCATCCTTTTTCCACCATTAAGTGCTGAGAATGGTCAAGGTTTCTCCTCAATGCCTGCAAGTCAGAGACCGACGGTGGCCAGAAAGTAGCCCGACCACCAAACGCCACTTGTGGCTGCACGCCGACCTTCTTCCATCGACTTCCCGACTACTAGTCTGAGTTCTGCCCATCCCCGACCAGTCCGAACAACATCCCCGACCATTTGCCGTCTTTGTTGGCATTTGGCTTGCTGTGTAATGATCTCATTCTTAACCCTGAAACACATACATGGGGTGCTACAACATCCCAACACTTTATTTTACAACGCCAGCTTGAATAATCTGTTAAATCACGACTTATTTTTTATTGTATACTTAATTGGGAGTGAAACATTGTTGCATGCAGAAGTTCAACGTTGTGAGCCTTTTGTTCTGTATGAAAATTTACTACTGGAATTCCATAGTATCCCACGAGTGTGTTTAAGGTTGTTTCTTTCGTCAGTGATATTTTAATTTTTTAAACCAC
>JAGDQP010054166.1:2874-13399 GCA_022664845.1 Lepisma saccharinum
CAAACTACCAATGTGTCTGAAGCGTAAAGTTTATAATCAATATGTCTTACGTGTGATGTTGTACGCCTGTGAAACTTGGACATTGAATGCACAAACGACTCAAATATTGAGTGTCATACAAAGAGCAATGGAGAGATGCATGCTAGTAATAACCACAAGGGACATTAAGAAAAATGAATGGACTCGCGCAGAAGGTAGAGCATGTAATGAAAACTGCGAAGAAGCTGAAGTGGAAATAGGCCGGTCAAATAGCTAGACGAACAGTTGGAATCTGGTGGATTCCTAGAAAAAAGAAATGACTGAGACGACGTCCAAATGCAAGATGGGTAGATGAAATCAGAATATATATTGAACATTTATCATTTACGTTGAGAAACTCTTTTGAATGAGGAGCGTAGCTTACCTGAAGATTGTTTCAATAGTATAAATATATAGAAGGCTCTTTATTTTTGGCTACGAAGCCGCGGTGCCAGAGTTCGTCTGTTCGATTCCTGCTCATAGGAGAAACACTATAATGGAGTAATTATTTCCTCATTACTGAATTAATTATAATTAACTACAGATGTACAAGTTTGAATATATGTGTGTGTGATCTTGCTCAAGTCTTGCTTAAATAATCTATATTGTAAATTTGTAATCTGTCTCATGTATGTATTTCGTTGTATTTTGCATGTCTTTAACTAGTATCTTTGCCCATAAGTTCTTTTTTCGTTCACAGGATATTTTTTCCCTTTGTTAACTACTAATCGTTGTTTCAGGAACGTTGTCTCCCAACGACCAAGCTTTTACCTCGCTGATCTAGTTTTTAAATTCTATTGGCTGGCTTTATTGGGAATACTTTCTATTTTAAACATAGTGACGGTTTGTTTAGGGTACTACGTAGAGAGAGGGCAACCGATTTTAAAAAGTCAGTATTTACAGGGTCAGCAGATATACTACTACAGGTGATGAGACGAACTCTCTCCAATCCTTTGATGTCTTTGCGACCAAGACCATACCCTCGGAGACCCCACAGAGAGGTCGAGCGATGCAGGTGGAAGTAAGTAAGAGAAAACTATATACTCCCGCTTCACGGGGATGTTATTATTAACAGTCAGAAATTCAATGTGTTTTTCCCCGAAATTTTCGTTTCAAAATTAGTATTTGTTTGAACTTCATTGTGAAAGTAAGAAATGTACAATAACTTTCTACAGCAGCTCAGACAATTTTCGGGAAGGGCTCTCCGATCCTATAAGGATTGCTAAAAGATATAAACTAAAGGAGATACAATTATTTAGTAAATATATGTAATCCTCTTCTGAATGCTGGAGAAATTCACTCTTCTACGAATATGGTTGGGATATACAAACAGGTTGTAACAGATAATACCTCTTTCAAATCTGTAGTACCTAGCAAATCTTTCGAAAGGAGAAATGTATTAACAATGACAACTAACTGTCTGAAAAAATAGAAAATAACGCAACCCAAAGATTTCTAGTGTATCTGAAGGTATTGTTGTCTTCATTCAGCTGCTGGAGTACCTAGTTAAATAAGCGTTAAAGTATAGTTCACGAGGAGAATCGCGGCATCATACCGTATGTTAAAGCCCTGAACGTCATCAATCAGATGAACTGCTTGCATGTGCGAGATTTCTTTTTTCTGACATTCAGTTATATATGTATTTTTTATATATTATTTACTATGTAATTATATGCGGGGTAATATCTATTTTGCTGATACCCACTGTGTATAACAGCTGTTTTCTGTATTAGTTATTGCCTCACTTTTCTGCAATTCCATAAACCGGAACAGAGTCAAACATATTATTCAAATTAGAAAATAGCGGGAAAATAAAGAAAGTGTTATAGAACGAGATCCAGCACTATTTCAAAGAGGCAGAAGTAACGAAGAAAACAACACCGTGTGCAGGTTTTTCTTCTTGGTGTTCTTCACTTCCTCCCGCTTTCTTCATTCAACCAATTCATCTCATCATCATACCTCCGGGCTAAATTAAAGTTACCCAAAGGCATTAAAATTAAACTCAAATCCAAATTTGATGATGAGTACTCAAATTGCCACGTTTTAACACATCGTGTTTTCATCATCTCAGCGTCAGTGCAGAAATAATAGGCACACAATAACATCATACATCAATAAATTTCTATAATGATTCGCAATCAATCTTCAAGACGTTGAGATAGCCAGTCCCGACTGTCCAGTTAACTATGTCACAGGCTTCGAAAAGGTAAGGGAAAAACACAGAGTCGTTACCTGCTGCTTATCACCCGAAAATATTTTCTAGGGTTTATTTTCGTGATGTAAAATTGCGTACGATAAAAACAGTGGAAAAGAATAAGTTAAACGATGCGTGTTATGACAATAAACCAAGTTGATATCTATCTGCACGATGACGTAAACCATGCTTCCTTATTTAAAAGACTAAATCAGAAAATGCATTGAGAAACTGTTGAACGTAATGCTCTCTTCAGCTTTGTAAGAGAAATAGAAAAGAAGTAGCAAGTAAAATTCGTATTTCCACTCTTTACATTTCAACAGTTTTCATACATACAAAGACGAGAATAATTTTAATAGTGCCGAGCTTTAATTAGTCAAATAATCTTCAGTATTGACATATATTAGATTAGTAAGTAAGTGCAATTATGTTTCATTAATATAATTCCGTAAATAATGCTTATATTAAACTAACATTTGAAATATTTATAAATATAAATCACAATGATATTGAATGATTCAATGCATGTCGTATAGCAACTTTAGATTCAAACTCCAAAATATATGACGAATCAATTATTATTCAAAACCAGAAGAGGATTTGAATAATACATTCAAAGTTAAACTTACTCTGACATTGGCAGCTGTGAACAAAAATGCAATAAAAATACACAGTTTAGTTCCTTTCATTTTGAATCTGCTGCAGATCCAATATTCTACCATTTGACGCGAGATGAGGAGTGGAAGTAACACCGTGCTGTATTTATATATCAGTGCATTAAATAAATGATATCAATGTTGCCTCCTTGAACTAGTTTTATCTCCTGTTTATAAAGACTCATTTTAATGTTGTCGCATACCAAATAAATTTATGAGAGTAACGTGAATGTGCAAATAATTAACTAAATTGGAATTCACATAATTCTAACTACGTGCAAAAACAGTCACATCATTACAGCCTATAACAAATTAGATACAAAATATAAATTCTGAACCTTGTTAATATGTAACTTTAATGTTCTTCTTCTTATGAGTAGGTTGAGAATTGCATTATATAAGGATAGGCAACACAGTGACAATAATGAATGAACTTTATCTTTGGAACATCCTACAGGTAGCACTGAGAAAGTTTCGGAAGACTCATGGTAGTATTAAGGAATATTTTGAAGAAAGCTCAATCAGTGCGAGAGTAATGACCAACATTTGGAGCTGCTCCCTCTACCCACTGCTTTTCCATAATCGGTTGTCACAGAAATAAGACCACTTGGAGTGATTTGAACGTTTCTAAAAAAAACTTAAACAGAAGAATGTCTTCTTAATATACACTGGTTTCCGTTACTTTAAATCTAAGCTTGTAATTGGACATTTAACTAAGGAGCACTGATAATATGTTTTTGATAATATGGAATAGATGAAGGGTGTCGGTGGAAAACTCTGATGCCCATTTGTAGCAATTTTATGCTGTATATTTAATTCTATTGGAGAAAATAAAACCAGAAAACTGTCAAAGAACGAATAGGAGAAACTCATATATAACCACATGAGACTATATTACATATTTGTTGAACTGTTTAAATATGTAATTAAACAGTGAAGGAATTAAAACTTGATTTTCTCAGTAAACTTCTTTTGTGGCATTCCTTGCTTTTTCCCGACACCCTTCAGATATTTCATATTAGCTCATATATATGAGAATATTATTCTTTGATCTGACAACATCAAATATGACAATAAGTAAAATACATACATTTTTTATATACAATGTTGGTAATTTGGGCAGTTAAATATAAAAACAGATTATAATGGAATTTTTTGAACTGCACTACACTATCAAAGTTTATTTGTTTTCCTTTAATATACTAGGAACATGTATTGGTTATAAAAGCTATATCAGAAGATTCTGATAAGTTCTCCATAGACGTAACACAGAAATCTATCATTCAATTAACACAAACGTAACACAGAATGTGCCTCTTCTTGGTAAAATATATTTAATTAGCTGATTTGGAATGAGTACTTAGTGAGGGTTGCTAGCTTAAGTTCTGTAGAGCATTAGCAATGCTTAATTAATTTATAATAGACTTGAAACCTCAATGTATATGGAGCGATACTAAAGAGAGATTAGAAATATTTTGACGCTAATATTGTCGCATGTTTCATAAATTCAATGACAACGTAGTGATACCTCACACGAACAGAGATTATTATATACATATAGCAACACTGTATCGAAATGTCATAAAAATCTCAAGTAAATGTGCTTTGTGATAAATCGACGCTGCAATTCATTACTTCTGCCGGAAATGATACGTAATATTTAACACAATGCTTTGTTAATAACGCGAAATTAATTTGTCCTCCTGGGGAAGTCCTAATTGATTTCGTTTATAAAGGAAGTGGAACATATTTGTGCTTATAGTTGGTAAACATTATTGTTAACCTTGAACGTTATGGCGTGCGAGCTTAATATTAACTGTTAATTGTTTGCCAGTCAACGATGAATCCGCCTCACATTCGGCTCTGGAAAAGTTGTAAAGCAATGCTGCTTCAGCATTACGCAATTAACACTCTACAAGGTTCATAGAGTAATCTCAGTAATCCATCACACTTACGTTACTTGAAAATTAATTTCGCAAATGTAAAACAAATTTCACTTATTTTAGTTTTGCTAGATATTGCTTATTTATATACAAAGCACTCTCTCATACATTTCAAACCCGAAATATGAAACTTGGATTCATAACAGATTTAACAATTCACCTTATAATCATAATTAAACTGAATAGGGACGAATAGGGATGAAGAAATATTTGTTGCTAGGACTAATTAAAATTCTAGTGAATTTGCATGGTTCTTTATTTCAAATCCGATTACTTATCAACGGTGTTCATATTTATTTAAAATATTAGTTTTCTTGTCTTAAGTTTGGATAGGGATGATCATTTTAAATAGAATATATTTAATGAAGTCACACATAAATTGTCTTTGTTATATTTTACAAAACAACATAATATTTGCGGTTTACATTATAAATTTTAAATTTCTACATTTTGTGACATTTACGTCTGCAATCTCTAACAATTTTAACTATTTATTTATGTTCTCGACTCTGATAGATTATGCTTTAGCTGTTATTAGTCTACAATTTGATTATATTTTATTAAATCTTTCTTTCTATGAATAGAATGAATTTCGTAAGTCAAGAATTAGTAGACTTTGAAGTCACATAAGGAATGTACGCTACAATATTACCATGGCTGCTATAACATAATAATAATAATAATAATAATTTACTATGAATGAAACATTCAGTTGCCCTTATCAATTTCCATAAATATGTATTTTATTCGGGTTATACGTAGTATGCATTTTTTTCTTTCCAAAGTCTCAGAATTGTTTCACTGATTTATCCGTCGCCACTCTGATAAGTTATTGATAGTTAATGAAATTTCAGTTCTTGATGCCCAAATTTGAAAACTATAACTCTAATCCATGTTTAAGTACTGCTCGTTAATTAGTATTTGAATTGCTTCTTGTTTTATTAAATAAATCATTTCGATAATAAATCACCTTCTGTTTTTTTTTTTTTCAAAATTGATCGGTGAAACATAAACATATTTAAAACATTATTTAATCGGTAAAATAATGAATATTTGTTTTAGAGTGGATTACAAATCAATTAGAAAAAAAATATTGAACTACTTTTTGCAGTACTGGTTGTCCAGAATAATCATTTTATTTTCGGAGCAGATAACACGTTTTTCAAAACGAGTATACATTAAATATCAATTATACGGATGTGACACAAATTTTTAAAACTGACTATATAAAATGTCTGTATCTGTTATATTGAACATTAAATTTACATGAGTCTTGATGGCTCAGTGGTATAGAGAGCTCATCTATGCTGATTGGAGTCCTCGGTTCGATTCCACCTCATTTCATGTGGACTTTGTGATTAACAAACACCGTGTGCGTGTTTTTTTTCTAGGCTATCTCCAGTTTTCTTTACTTTCTTCTTTTCACTAAATTTCACTTTCATGGGTCTTGATGGCTATCTGGTAGAGCGCAGATGTATGCTGCTTGTAATACTTGGTTCTATTCCACCCACGGCATGTGGACTTTGTGATTAACAAACACCGTCAGCATGTGTTTTCTACGGTGTCTCCAATTCTCTAATTTTTCTTTTTCACTAATTCTCGCATCATCAACCATACTGCCATAGCCAAAGTTCCCTAAAAGCCAAAGACAAAATTTAAATTCAAATCAAGTCTATGTGTGTAACGAAGTTCTAAAATCGGGTGTATATAATGGTATATAGAATTTTCTCGCACAGCATGGACCGTAACGATTGCGTTTATTGTTAAAGAAAATTAGTGCTGGACACAAAATACACGAGAAATTAGTCACACACATAGAATGAAATTTAAATCTGTTCTATTGTTGTTGTGGGACACGCATTGCTTTGTTCGTAGATATGTTTGTAGTTGTGTGCAATGTATTGGAATAGGTTTCTCATGCCCTCGATTTTTGCATTATTGATAGGATTTTTCTTAGTAGGCAGGATTGCATTCTGCATGAACAGTTTAGAGTTGCTTGTTTTCATCAAAAGGAAATGTTCTTCCATAAAGCTATCAATAAATCACTACCCCTGGTTCTTCACTGGAAAGAAAAAAATAACCGATATATTTAACTGTAACATAATATTTTCATTCTTGAGGAACTTTCCTTCCGTAACCTTGAATCGAGAGAACTTTCGTTTTGAAGAGAGTTGGCAATTAAGGTTTGAAAGGAGCTACATCCTGATGCGTTACGGGCTTGGCATTGGCTTTGTTTGTATTTAATGAACATTCAATGAAATTATCATATCCCTGTTGTATGTCTATATGATCTTGACGACGAACGTACCTTTTCAATATTGTAAACTCTCGGTCGCAGACATTAAAATAATTACCACGCAGAGGGATGTAGATTGATATTTTGAAAAATCTTCCTCTAAGGAAAGACCTAGGTGTAAAAACCCTAACACTTTTTTTTCAGTTCCTTCCTAGGCATCAATTACAGAACAGGTGAAACTCTTCAACAATGTTTTAAAATGTATCCTTCAGGTAATCATTTAAGAAAGAGCAAACTTCATCTGGCCCTTTATGACCTTTCCCTTCGTGGTAAGAGTAAAATGTAGCTTCTTCGGGTATAAAATTATAAAATATATACAACAATGACAAACGTTGGAGAGGAAGGTTTCACGTGTAGCCAAAACAGAAGACTGCTTCATTGTCCATTTCATTGTATGACGACCTTATGGAATCCATTTTATTTTATCTTATTGTTCTTGAGATTGAAAGAAAATCAATCTGCAAGAACTAGTATATCTCACCGAAAAATCTCCGAGTTTTCGTCAATACACAGACCAAACGATTGTAGCTATAATAACAAAATTTTGTATGAAGGTACATCATCACTAACAGATCAAGCAAATATTACAAACTTTTGAAAAAGTTGCAATTTTGGATCGAAAATAGCCGCAAAACCCATTGTTGTATAGAATACAACGGCCTGTAGATAGAAAAACGAAATTTTGTACGGCGGTACATCATCACTAGTAGCCTAGGAGCGTTCGCAATTTTGGGATTCGGGAACCTTCCGCAATATAAATCATAATTCCGGAATCGGAATAACAGTTTCTGTGATTTCGGAAAGTCGGAAGGCCGGAATATTGGTAAATGCGAACACCGGCATTTTGGAATGTCGCAATTTCAGAATGTCCAGTATCATCACCAAAAGTTGGACAAGAACGGTCCTCCACGAGTAGACAGATCGACAAGACATGTTATTTTCATAACAATTAAAATTTGCTGGTTAAGGTTCAATCCAGAGTAAAGAATGCTTACGATGAACCCCTGATCCTGAAATTGTTGGAATCGAAATAATTCCGATTTCCGGAATTGACTGGACTTCCGAATATCCATACTAGTAGGTTACGAAAATATTACAAATTGTCTCCGAGGACGGCATCTTGTATTCAAAATAGCGGACCCTAAAAATTCGTTACATAGTTTCCGCCTATTACGAGCTATCCCATTCACTTTCAATCGAAATAAACACCCTTTAGCCGGTGACGGGCTTTAATTTGTTTTTAAAATTTCTGGGTCTTTGCTTATGAACTATCTTTTAGCCACCGAGATTCGCATAATGTTTTTATTAAGACGAGAATTTTTATTTTCGTTTCAAGATTTTTTACTTTTCAAAGAAAGGATAAATTGGAAATATAATAAAGTTAATAAATTTAATTTAGTAAAGTTAATAAAATATAAAAATGTTATATTTCCGATTGATTTTCCATTCTAGAAGGTTTTTTTAATATTTGGCAGATGATCACATCGAGATTACCAGAAATATGGTGATGTATGGCTTTCGAATAATGGATTGGTTTTACGTAACGCTTTTAATAAACGGAGGATTTTATGGCAATATTCACCGGTAATCATTCTGGAATGAGAACAAGAATTTCCTGTCAAGGCATTGGTTCGATTTCAGAATTTCCTCTCATCTCTTCAAGAAACAGAGTCGCTCATCACTTTCCTTTGTAATTACAAACAACGATTAAAATATGACAGGAAATTGAGTTTCCTAGTACATTCCGAAAACAGAGCTAGTAAATGGACATTGTCATTCTTGTGAGTGTTCGAGTAACATCCGCAATGAAAGGATCTTCTGAATTTGCTTGGAGGGTATAATATGGGCCCACGCTCCTAGTAACGTGTGCAATACCAAGCTTTGGTCTGCAAATTGATAGTCTAGAACAATATTTTTTGATTTTGAAAAGCAGTTAAATGGTATAAATATTGAAGACTCAGTTATATTTCATGATTAATACATTTGAATATTACTTTATTCCAAATAATGAACCCAATTTCGGAGACAGGATATATCTAATGTACCTACCATCGTAATGAAGCATGGCTGTAGTACTAAAAATCAACTGCTTCATGAATACATTATTTTTAAATTTTTGTACTAAAATTTTGAATGTGAAAAGTATTTTAAACTCTTGAAAAGGATCACACTAAAATTTAAAAATACTTTTTAATAAATGATGATGATTCAGTTGTGGACCCCTCGTTCATTCCTGAGACACTTGGTTCTTCCACTGACGATGAAGATTGTCGTAATTTCGAAGTTGGTATTTCGTCTGTAGGTTGCAGGACAAATAATGAGAAAGACGTTCCGGCTTTCTTTCAAGGTAGGAAACGATATTCTTGGGAATCTAAAGAACCAACAAAGACTAGACGTGTTCCTCGTCAAAATACAATACGAGGAATACCAGGCTTGACAAAGATCGTTAGAAATTTAGGCGAAAATCTTAAAATGGAAGATATTTGGTCTCTAAGTTTTGATGACAACACTATTGATCATGTTGTGTTGTGAACAAATGTAAAACTAGAGAAAACAGGAATTAAAGTCAAAGAGTATCAGAAGAGCAATTACAGACCTACTGATAACTGTGAAATAAAGGTACTTTTAGCTATTTTTATTCTAACATCAATTTGTAAGTCTGGACATGAGGATATGCTTTCCCTCTTTTCTACTGATGCTATTGGTAGGCCCATATTTAGAGCTGAAATTTAGTTACTGTGCCTGCGATTTGATGACCCTGAAACGAGAGAAACACAGAAGGGGACAAACAAAGCTGTAGCCATCTCAGACATATTCTCAAAATTCACGCATACTTGCCAAAAATTATTTTCTTTAGGAGAATATGTTTGCGTCGATGAAATGCTTGTACCATTTCGTGGAAAATGCAGCTTCAAGGTGTACATACCCAAGAAACCAGCGTAATATGGTATTAAAACTATTTGTCTAGCAGATGCCCGCACATCATATTTCTACAATGCCTACGTTTATTGTGGTAAAGGATCTGATGGAGCAGGACTAAGCGATGAGGAGAAGAAGCTTAGTATTCCAACACAGTCAGTTCTTCGATTAGTGCAACCAATAGTGAACAATAACAGAAACGTAACTGCTGACAACTAGTTCTCCTCTTTAGAACTAGTGAAATAACTTGAAAACCCAGGACTAACATACAGTATGTGGAAACTCTTAGGAAAAATAAACCAGAAATCTCCCAGAAATTCTTGCCTTCTGGTGAAAGAGATGTCGAGCAAGATGATCAACAGTTAGCAAAAAGTGACAAAATGGAACGCAAAAGAAAATGTTGCGTTTGTCCTTATCAGAAGAATAGGAGCACAGCATATAAGTGCGTCAACTGTGCCAAAACAGTATGTCTCGAATGTTTCAGGAAAGTGAGCGTGAT
>JAGDQP010054167.1:0-13399 GCA_022664845.1 Lepisma saccharinum
GGCCAGTTTTATTTTGGCCACCCAGTATATTAACATTATCCTGTCTACTTTTCCGAAATCTAATTATACGAAATATTTTTGCATACCCCCTTTTCTTGTTAAACCCATACCGTAATTATGAGTAGAAGGCCTGTGCATAATTGTATTAATTTCTTCTGACAGAATCGTGTTTCCTATGTATGGAGTTTTAGTAGTTATCTACTTTGAGTTAATGTTGTTTATTTCTAAATTACACAGAATAATAAATAAAATATTAGAGCCCGGATATCTGTGTGCTTAAATGATCAAAAATATGTATTTATGTGTTTGAAAACGTAAAAAAAAAGTTTAAAAAATATTAAAATATATGTTTGTTATGACATCTAAAAACTACTAATTTCACAGCAAATATTTGGTCTAAACTAGGTGTTATATGAAAGACAATGCGACTAATTATTTATATTCATAGGCTCGTAGGTGAGAAAAATTTACAAGACAGAAAATTTGATAGTTTTGGAACGTATTGCAAATAATGCTTTATACAAATTATAATTTGCATGAAACATTGAGATAAGAATGAACTGTTACTGCTAAATAAAACCATATAGTTTTATTAACTTATTTAAGAATCTCCAGATGCACTTTAATGTTGGCCATTTTACACTGGATATTAACAACCATAGCTAGCGGAAGGACTTCCCCCTGGTGTGACTGAGAGAAACCAGTAAAAAAAACCTTAGTCAGGATGGTCGCCGCCATCAAACAAACCCAGGCCCTCCAGATTAAAGGCGAGCACTGTACTGACTGATCTACTTCTTCCTGGCATTACAGTGTACAACACTAAATACAAAGGAATGCCGATTGTCAGTTAGACCAGGTTTATCAAGAGAGAAACTTCTTTCTGCATCACACGATGTTATCGCCACAGATTTTAATTTCGATAAACAATTACAGCCTTAAAACATAATGACGAGAATTTATTTGTAAATTACAATTACATAGAAATTTATAAAATATGTGCTGAAGCGTAAAAGTAAATGAAAACGACAAATTATGAAAATCTTTAAATTCATTCAGTATTACTTTAAAATTAAAACAGTTAAGCAAAAAACATTGAGCAATTAAAAAATTGGTGGAATATGTATATAGGGGAAAATTCATTAAAATATGTATTTAAGTCTAAAATATATAAAACTCTGTAAGAACATATAAGTGATCACAATCACTTAGTTTTCCTCCCACAAATATACATTTAATTAATTTAGAGAAATATTTAATTAAATAATCATCTGGGCCCTATTTATTATAAACTGAGTACAAGAATATTCTACGATTTATGCAACCCCATTTTTGAAAATACGACTATAAGGCATATCAAATACAATTTGAATTAGTAAACATATTCAAAGGCTAACTGCTCCCCCGCTTCAGAGCGGTAGTCGCCACCTCTGATATCAAGCATTGTTGTCCAACCGCGATCTTCTCTCAAAATATAAAACTTCTCGAAAACATCTTCCACTTTTGATAACGAATTTTGACTGTATGATGTAAAACATAATTCATCGCCGCGGAAATGATTTCAGAGATATTACATATTAGACAGCTTTGAGCGTCAAAAGTGCTATGCGTATTATATGAGTTGTAGAACATTACACAAATGGAAATATGAGCTAATACATATACAAGTATGTACTATCCGATGCAATTGACTGAGGTAATATCTAAATCGATTTATAATTAACTAACTAACTCTATGGCTTATGGAACTAGCAAGTTCATCGCCACAGGAACAAATGTTCGCCATTGGATTATATCCTGGGCAATATCAAACCAGTTTTCATCACGAACACCTACTTATCGAAGATCTCTTCTAATATTGACCTTCATACGACGTCTCGGTCTTCCCAATGGTCTCTTTCCCTCCGGCCTTCCCACCAGGATAGAATGTAACCTTTATTTTTTCCCCATCCGAGCTACATGGCCTGCCCACCTTAGTCGTCACAATTTCATTATTTTTACAACATCTGGTGAATCGTACAGTCCGTGGAGTTCTTCATTATGCAGTCTCCTCCACTCTCCAGTCATCTCGTCCCGTATATCTTTCTCAAGACCTTATTTTCAAACACTCGTAATTTATGTTCATCTGCTAGGGTCGTACTCCAACTTTGGCAACCGTAAAGTATTACCGGCAGAATAACCGTTCTGTATATTTTCAATTTCAATTTCCTTGATATTAATTGCGATGTTAGAAGTTTTTGGACTGAATAGAAATATGCGTTCTCCGATACTAAGCGACTTTTTATTTCTTCCGTGACCTCATGTTTACTTGTTACGTATGCTCCCAAGTATTTAAATTTGTTTACTTTCCCTATGACCTCATCCCTAGTTCTTATGTTTTTATCTCCTTCATTCCCTGTGTTTTGGCTTGCTATCATGTATTTTGTTTCATCTATGTTTACCTGTAGGCCTATCTCACCGCACGCTTCTACTAAAACATCGGTGTTGCCTTGTAGTGCATCTACATCGTCCTCTATTAAATCTACATCATTCGCGTATACGAACAGTTGATTCAACCATTCAGTGACAGTCCCTTTTTGTTCCCTTTAATTTTTAAAATCGCATATTCTAACGCAAAGTTAAACAGTAGTGGTGACAAGGCATCGCCTTGTTTCAATCCGTTGCGAATCTTGAAACTATCTGACATATTATTACCTATCCGTACTCTGCTTATGGGGTCGCTGAGACACATCTTCACTAGTTGAACTAATTTTTTCGGTTAGTTTTATTATGCATGCCTTGCTTATGAATAGGTGCCTAGCTTTCATCACATATGTTACGCTAAATTAAAGATGCTCCCAGATATAGAATAACGAATACTCAATCTCAATTAGGTTTGTTACCTCAAGATACATATCTTTCCATAACTGACGATTACTTTAATTGCTTGATAACTGTACTTTTATATCTTGGACGTCGATATAAAGTATCGAGCTCTTAATTTCAGGTATGCATCTTATAAGTATCGACGGTATACATACATCGAAAGTACTCAAAACTCGTCTCCAATAAATACGTCTTTACTCTGTTCTTTTCGATAAATCTTCTAAAGCAACCGTATTTTAATCTAAAGAGGAACATAACGTCATTTAATATCAATAACTGTCAATTATAGATTTACATTGTTGTTTTAAAAAAAAAATATTTGTTTTGCTCTTTTAACCCAATTTGGTGCCAGTTTGTACTTTTCATTATTTATTGTTTCTGGGTTTACCCCCTGTCATTATCATTACGTGTTTTGACTACACTTTAGTATATTCCAAGGTTCTACCCTTTTTTCTTGTATCTGTAAATTCGTTCTGTTTATTCTCATATTTAAAACTATTCAATATTTTATATTAATATTCAGTTGTAGATTATCCTGTACTTTGTAATAAACACCTTATGTGTGTTTGTTTATACCATGGAATAACATGAATGAGTGAATGGATGATTTTTTTCTTAGCTATATTTATTCATTATTGAACCTGAAAGAACAAGGAATAAACATCCAGTTCCAACGCTACAACGATTAAGATGGCTGATTTCATATATCCACTGGGGAGGTGACGCAGAATCAAGATCCGCTCACGTTGGAGATTATGAGTCCCATCAAACGAATACTGCTATGTTACCTTCATCATAGCCTCTGGTCACTTCTTTCCCTATTTCTTTCCCAGGAAGAGTGTCCATGGATCGGCATGCTTCCAAATTATGAAGAGACTAGGCCCAAGTAACTACTTTTGCCCATAATTGAAACAAGTACTATTAATACTATTATTAATTACTACTACTATCACAACCACTACTACTACCAATAGTACTACTTACCATGATTACTACAACAATAATACTACCTACCAGTACTGCTACTACTACTACAGTTGTTGTTGCTGCTACTACTAGTACTACTACTACCACCACTATTATTATTATTATTATTACTTTATTTGTTCTACACTTTGAGAGAATTCCCCGCTTTCATCATGCTAATTTTGATTGGAATTGGTTCAAACGATCTTATATTCGGATATGACTTTAATAGTTGTGTTTCGATGCCATAAAAATTTTGTCTAAACATTTTAATCAGGCTAAAAAGGTTGAGAATAATGCTTTCTATCACCATGACAAGTATGGCTGGAAATATTTCAACAGTTCAGGTAATAAGTAAATATTGTTCAGAAACTAATTTTTGTTGCCATGAAATCAAATCCCTTCTCTCCTTGTGTCAAGTTGGTTGAAATCTGTAAAAAAAATTGAATCGTTACCATGGAACAGTATTCAGAATTTTATTACGTTTAGGACACTTCCGGTGTCTAATGTGAAAGCAATACAAAGTCTAGTGAAGATCGCTCCAACCGTGTAGAGAGATTGAAGTCCGAACAAGCAGGTATATGTTCAGCTTTAGATATACTCCCTCCACCGATTCCCTCTAGAAGTAATTAATCTCCAAAATTCATGTTCGAGGTACGAACTATCATCGTACCTGTAAACAATGGAAAATCACAAAATGTTGCAGTGTTCTATCATATTAATTTCTCAATAACTCCATAAGCAATTTGTTTTTTCTCCTTTATTTATTGAAAATTTCCCCTTCATTTACAGATAGAATTTAAAGTAAAATAATATAGAAACAATACAATTTTAACAATTAGTTACGTTAAAACATCTTAACTAATTCTACTATACAGATTTTATTGTAGAAATATTCCACAATATAATAGAAGCTTTACAAATATAATGAAAAATAAAATACATCACATAAGAATATATATATATATTACTTCTTTCAAACACAATAAACACTCAAAAATGCATTTTTATATAAGGTACATAATACTTTTTAATTTACACTTTGTAAGCTTCAAAATGCGACGTAATATTTACTTATGTATGTATGTATATAAAATAGAACAAATACCTGAAAAAAGGTAACTGAAAGTCCCTCGGCACACAACTGTATGTGACATCTTCGAGGATCTTAGTAAGAAAAAAAAATGCTATGGTACTCCCCAAAAATATCATGAAAACTTTTACAAGTATAATTCTCTATCATTTCAGTCACATGAAATTGAGAAAGAAACATGAAAAAATACATATTTACTTACAGGTATCAGATCGGTAACGACAACATGGATTGTAGCGTATAGATGAACAGAAGAGTATTATGATCACATAATATGTTTGCATCACGATTGTTACCCTTCCCTACGACCACATGTTTTGCTTACATTCATCAAGTACTGTTAACTCTGCTTCTTAAATTTATCTGCGTAAAAGAATGTTATGCTAGATCTCTCAGCAAAGTCCATCATTTTGACACTAATAAAGAAAAATTATTGTTGAAACTTGGTTGAGTTTCCGTGCAGTAAGAAATATAGATAAAGTTAATTTAAGTTTAAAATACAAATCGTCATTTCTTGACCGATACTGAAGATTTTACGACGTTTTGCTTTATTGTAAATCTTTTATTGCATCTTCCCTTCTAGCATAATTTTTAAGTTGAGGCCTTACCAACGTTCCGCCGACCTAGCCACCAAAGTTTCTCAGAAATTGTTCAAGGGTTACAACGTCTTTGATAAGGCATTAGTTTTTTTAACGCGATGAAGAACTGGTACTTAAGCAGAAAGTGGACTAGGTACGAACAACAATTACTTAATTAATAATATAGTAACAACGAAGTAAGCTAAACGTTTGCCACTATTTTTCTGTGAGCGGAAGGAATTGTGCAAAACAGCTACTATCCTCTGAGGTAATTTTGTGCTTAAAATTTCGATCCTTCTGAATGATCATCATCAGTAATTCAGATTGAGAACAGGTTCGGTCAGCTAAAATGGAATAGGTAGGAGGAAAAAATGTGAGCAATAGAATCATTATCATTGTAATTTAGAAACAATAGTCTGCAAATTGAAATTGTGGCCCTCACTAGCTGAATTCATCTGTAAAGGACCGTAAATCTCAATCTTTTACATTTTTCACCTGGTATGTTGCAAACCTGAGTTCATGATGATGATGAACCAGAATCATTGAAAATTAGAACGAAAAAAAAAACTACATCTCGAGGCATAGCATGCGACATAATACTTGTTTCGTTTTAACTGCCATGTGCATAAGATACGGATGAGGTGTTAACGAATAGTAAGAACGACTCTAATCTTTAATGTAAACTAGACTTTCTACAGCTCAACATGAATAGTTTCACTTTCCTAAAATCTTTTATTATATTTCCTTTACAAGATTTATCTAATTAGGTCTCTTTCTTTTCCCAATTGGCTCAAATAAATTAGTTATATGTTCATCTCGTGTTCTTTATTTCCTTTAACCTTCTTACGTCTAGTGACTAATACATATCATGGTTTTCAAACCTTATAGCTCAGCTACTAATTACGCAATAAGGATGATTTAGGTGTCAAAATCTTCGGCGAAAAGTCCTGATAGGCATTTACGTATTCTATACCACTGGGGAGGGAGGAGAAAGTGAACTTAAAGTTTTCCTCCTCAACCCTCCCCTACCTGTATTTTAAGAGGGCATATCGTCTACAAAGTCCTGTACAAACATGATTGTTGTCCTAAAATGGTAAAGAAGAAACTAACTACAAATATCCTTTTTGTGTGTGCCATAATTGTTGGAGAGGAAAGGACGGTGAAATTGGGGTATTTCTTGTTGCTTATTTTTTGTATATGTAAATTGCGCGGTTTTTCGGAAGAGATCGGTAAAATACAGCATATCTCCTCTCACAATCGCACAAATGACGCCTTTCGAATCTATAAGCTTTCCAACGATGCAGTAATCATGACCTTCTGATAGTCTAAAACATCACCAGAGCCTCGCACATTAAGATCTGCTATTTTCTTGAATTTTCTGGCTGGCACTCCCGGGAAAGGTTCAGTTTGTTCCAAACATATCGTTCTCTAGAAGGTCTCATTCGAACAGCAAATAAACAATCGGATCTTTGATAAAAGGAAAATTAGAACCAATCAATACAATCGTCTTATCAAATAGTTCTTTACAATTATAATCTTTCAATTTGATTAAGTTAAAACTCAAGGAAGTACTTCAATTCATATCGATTCTAGTTCCAAATAATATAATTGCTGTTCAAAGAAAGTTACCGTTGCAGATTCGGTCTTGAAGAATGTGCAGATGTTATAATCTAAGACAGATGTCTCACACAATGTTGTTCCAAAGGGACAGTTCAGTTATAAATTTACACTCATAAGTACGCATACACGATGAATAACAGGTATCACAACCACTAGAATCTCAAGCACCACATGTATTTATATAAAGCAATACCAAGAGAAAATTCACTCTCATACTTAAGAAGTTAGGTTAAGGATATCCTTAACGTAACTTCATTAACTCAAAAATAACTGAAACATTTATTGGAAGAGCTATGTTTCTGAAAGGTAAACTTTCACGCGCTTTCTTAAAATCGCTGTTCTGTACAAACTACCTTTGTTATAAACACTTCTAATTAAAAATTAATATGGTTTATCTTTCCAAGACTTTAAAAGATACGAGCTTTCATACTTCCTTAAATTTGTTATGTGAGATAAGCTAATTTTAGATTCAATACGACACTGTCTCCCACGATGTAGTTTATTTTATCAATTATGTATGTTTGTTTATGAGAGTTAAAAGTTAGTATATTGAAGGCCATGTAACTATTACTCCCTTAGAAGTATGATGATCCAGTGCGAAAAATTATCTGTTCTAAAGAAAACTTATAATTTCCTTATTTCTACAACCAATAAAGTATATTTTTACAAGACATGGAGGGAAAGAGCTTTCTCGGAGAAGAATGTTCCAGTTGATTCTTATAAATATCGTAAAAATTCTCATTAACATCGACTTTTCTACTTACTTCTATATCAACAATCTAGGTTCACTCTTTAAGCCGATTGTTTCAACTTCTTGCTAGAACTTCGTTGACTTCTGTTCTTGATGATGGGGGATAGAGAGGAGCTCGAAACTTTGTACACGAAGTAGTGCCAATTTGATATTACCGTCCAGGGGAAAAAAGCTCTTCAATCAGAACTACACTCTATATGTTTATTCTATATACACATTTTCACTATAAGTTGTCCTATTTGTTTAGCAAAATTTATCATATAAGATTGTAGAATATAGAGAACATGAAAATAGACGGCTTTTTATGCCGATGAAATGTTTTATGCATACATTTATAACTAGTAGGCTTGTCTTTTAGTAACATTTCGGCTTGAAAGTGTAGTTTGTGTAGTTGTATGTTGGATCAGAATGCATTAAAAAGTTTTTTTATCAGTAAAGATTTTTACAACAATTTCAACATATTAAAATATCAACATAAGATAGCTGAAAGATTTCTTAGTAAAGTTTGTAATTTAAACTTCGTCAATTTATAGTAATCATTTTCCTAGTAAATGTAATTAGAAGTGTTTAAAACACAGTAGATTCTTTATCTTTTATAATATATATATATAATATTTACATAGTACAAATGATGAGACAAATTTGCAGTTTTTTCTGATATGTTGCTATGAAATACGTCTTGCAATTAATTCTTGTTGCACCCCAAAATACTTTACAGGTATATTATGTGTTTGTACTTTTTCTCTTCCAGTTTCTTGTTGCAATGTCTTTGAGATAAAAAGCTGTCACAATTGATATGAATCTGCTACACGCACACTCAAGAAATAGCTAAGAATCAAAACACGTCCATCGCCAATGCTTGTTCGTTTTTCAGTGTTCCAGAATACGTAGCACTATAGCACCATAAAAGAACAACATATAAAAGCCTCGGTGTGCTAACAACTGGCACTTAATACATCCTACACGTATCAAAAATTACAAGTCATTTACCAACACGTAGTTCATTGCACGTATACTCTACATGCCTCCTTTAGTAAACATTACCAGCACGTACTTTATTTCACTGGTATATTTCAACATACTACGTAAGAAATCATCACCTGCACGTACTTGCTTCCACTGTTATAAATCAACGTCTTCTATACGTAAACATTACGTTCATATACTTAACTCCACCGGTATATATATATATATCAGCATGATTCGTAAGAATAGTCTTCCAATCAACGTTACGATTCAACACCGCAAAACGAATTCATCATATTCTTGGACACACTTCGAACTAAACATATGGAGTAGTCCCTCTAGTTTCTCAAATCTATATTATATCTTATATAGTCTTTCAAAGTATTTAAGATTGTCAATACATTGTGTACTAAGACAGTAATACTTATAAAACCTAATCATATAAATGTACCACAAGGCTTAAAGGATTCATTCACCTTCTGTGTTATTAGTTTGAAATATTGATGAACGATATCTTACATACACCGCAAGTAACAATTCAGTGACAATTGTTACAATACACTGGACGCGATAAAATTCCACATTTTTTTTTTAAATTCATAATATTTCGGTGATAAATATTACTTTACTACACGTTCAAAGATTTCATGGTTTTCTTCTCGGTTTTTTTAGAAAGAAATATTATATTACCATTTACGAAAGCTGCAATGAAATCGGTCGTCAAGTATTATAAAAATGATATTCACAAAGGTATTTTGATTAAATTTTACATACTTTTCGATTTTCCACACAATCCATAAGCACTATAGAAATAATAACCTACTTTCTAAATGACAAACTTTTATATTTCTCCACGTCCTTGTCAGAAATTACAATTTAAAAAAAAATACTGAATATTTAACAAAATATAATAGATGTAAGAATTCTGTGAAGATTTTCCAGCTTTAGTTTCAGAAGTGACTGATAACTTTAAAAAAAATAAAGTCATAATCATGTGAATAAATTTAACCATTCGTCTAAACAAAATCTTATTAAACGATTAGTTTAAAATCATTTTTCTCTCGCTTTCAATCTATAAGTTTACTATCTTATTTTAAAACATTCACTTGCTTTAGGCCAACGATTAACATTTAGAATGGAAATAAACTACCGAAAATTTTTTATGGAACTCATACGATCAACATGAAATGACATCATACGCTCTGTGTCGTATGTAATTAACATTTATTCTGAAAACGAAACCAGTTTCATATTAATAATCGTATAAGTGGTTTGTAAGGCTCGGTTTAACATATATAAAATTAATACCCACTTCCAAGATATAAAATGTCGAATTTAACAAAATAATTCTTTCATACGAAATTAAGGCTATAAGCTTTAAAAAATAACTAATTACTAAACCTTTTAATCTGAACGTTATACGTGTTTTCATTCGAGTATATACATTGCTTTTGTTTATGTTGTATCATGTAAGTACAAATATTTAAATGTTGTATTTAAGTAGGCCTACATACAACTTAATTTCATACCAATTATTTAATATTATTTATCATATACAAAAAGTATTTGATGAATATATACTAGACATAACATATATCATCAACATATACATCTTAAACGATTTCTTTAGAATTAGAATTTTGCACTAAAAAGATGGGTTGTTTTGTGATTGAATAAAATAATTTTAATCTAGTTATTGTAATAAACCTTAATTTTCCATACTGTTTTTTTTAATTATTTCTCTAGTGTAAGATATTACACTCTCTCCACTGATTCCACCACATGTTTGTTTCGAAAGATATTTATTTGTTCTTGCCTTTCAAATATTTTAACACGTTAACTTGTAGTTGCCTTATCTAACCAATTCACAATGTTGTTATAATTCTTCTCCATCCACTTTACATTAGCTTCTGCCTTTTCAATAGCTTGATCCACAGCTCTTGATGCAGGCCCAAGATCATTGCGATGTTCATCAGCAAATTGTTTGAGCTGTAAAACAAAGACACAAACATTATTTTAGTTTCCTCAGCTATTTTCATAATACGAATTACTACCTAAAATCAGCACACATAATATGTTCTGTAATCAAAATATATTTTTGTTCTTATGATTGAATAAAGCAAACCGAAAATTTAAATAATAAATGAATTTAAATTCATAACCAATTCAATAAAAAATGTAGATTATACTCAATTAAATACGGTATAAATATAAATGCATGACTCATTGAATGTAAATGTAGATGTAAAACCAATTGAATGTAAATGTGAACACATAGAAAAATTGAATGTAAATGTAGTTGCAAAACAAAGTGAATGTAAATGTAGATGCATAACCAATTGAATGTAAATGTAAATGCTTAACCAATTGAATGTAAATGTAGATGCAAAATCAAGTGAATGTAAATGTAGATGCATAACCAATTGAATGTAAATGTAAATGCTTAACCAATTGAATGTAAATGTAGATGCATAATAAGGTGAGTGTAAATGTAGATGCATAACCAATTGAATGTAAATGTAGATGCAAAATCAAGTGAATGTAAATGTAAATGTTTAACCAATTGAATGTAAATGTAAATGAAAATTCAGCAAAGTAGAAACTTAATAACGAACTAGGTTGTAAAAACCATTCATTTACTATTAAATTTAAACTATCTCGAAAAATACTAGTGTTAGAATAAAGAATTCCCAGTAATATAAATTTTTATTGTATTGTCATTAACCAGAATGAAATGTTAGTAATGTTGCTTGTTTACCTGTTTTTTTAAATTATCCCAATGTATCACATATATAGTTCGCAAGTTTTCCTAAGTCCAATAATTGAAGAAGAGGATATTTTAAAAATAAAGTAAATTTAGTTGGTTAGAGTAATATGACAATCTCGGCTTGGGAGTTACTGGTCTCTCACCAGGTGCCTCCCCAGGTGGCGTATAGGGGAATGCCGACCAGATATGGTGGGTACCGGAAATATTCCGGGGCGGCCCAAAACCAGTACTGCTGCCTTGCAGTTAGTAGAGGGATATACAAAGGCTAGAAGAAGATAACCCAGAGCAAAGAGATCATGGTGAGGGGAAGTAGCATCACCATTACCTCTTTGAGGCTTAAGACGAATGACATCGGCAAGGCTCAGAGATGGACAGAGGAAGACATCTTTAATTCCTGCCTTTACTGCGAGGTCGTAGAGCTGACAACTCTACACCGCTAAATCATGTCAAGAAATAGAAACAGATGGTTCATGGATTCTCCTGGGGTAAAATATTCCGGAGGTAAACTAGTCTCTCATTCAAATCTTCGGGCGGGGACTGCTTTAGGAGGGGTTGCAAGTACAGGATTAAGAAAGACCTTTGAACAGGGAACGTGGAACGCAAAATCGTTATAGAAAACAGGAGCTCTTCAGGTGGTGATACGCTAGACCGAGAATTACGAGCTGGACCTATTAGTGATACAACAAGTCCGGTGGGAGGGTCAAGATTTCATCCGACAGGGCAAGTACAGTTTCTATTATGGGGAACACAATCTCACGATTTCGGAACAGGATTTTGCATTAAGAACAGTATCCTTCCGGCGGTTCAGAATATAGAGTTCGTCAACGAAAGACTATCGTACGTTACCTGAGCAAGATACCAAAACGTAGTCTGAAAAAATATAGCAGGTTTGTAAGAACTTCAAAAACGTTCAACGATGGTTTCAGACTACATGTCGAAAAGCACTGTCTGATGTGAAAGACGTTAAACAATAGTATAAACAAACATAGACACATGAAGCTCTTGCGATGCCTTGCACTGCTTCAACTCTTTCTTTTTCACTAATGGCCGGTGAATTTGTGGAATTTCCGATAAGCCTCCCTGAATTTCTTATACTATATTTTTAATATGGGTGTAACTACACTGAAATGCTCGAAGTCATGAGATACCTACCTAATATCGCGTGGGACAAGCTCGAATACGGCAAAGTGCAGCAACTTGACGTGACAATAACGGGATAAGTCACTGGTAGTCTGCTGGAGGGATGTGCAGCCATGTAGTCTCGATTGTCGTCCACAGTCGCTGATTGTTGCAGGTGGAAAATCCTGAGTACGAATAACCTATTCGATGATATCTTACATGTGCTTGATAGGGTTCATGTCCGGCGATCTAGAGGGCCAAATCATGCATTTGAAGTTGCACAGAATGTTCCTCAAACCAATCGCGCACCATTGCGGCCCAGTGACGTAGCGCATTTTCATCTTGGAAAATCCCATTGTTGGCAGGGTACACGAAGTCCATAAATGATTGGAGATGGTCATAAAGCAGCTGAACGTAGCGCTGAACGGTCAACGTCCGGTTCAAGCGTACCAGAGAATCCAAACCATGTCAGGTAAATACGCTCCACATCATGACGTAGATACCACCATCTTGCACAGTGCTTTGTAGACAACTTGGGTCCATGGCCTCATGGCGTCTGAGTCACTCCCGAACCCTACCATCCGCGAGTCACATGCGAGTTGCCGCCTCCGAGGGGCAGTGATTAGTAGTGACACATGTGTCGGTCTTCGGCTGCGATACCGTATGGAGACCAAATT